>JAJOOF010019253.1:0-27338 GCA_029582545.1 Solanum lignicaule
TGATAAATGCAACCCTTGGAAATCATCTTTCTAGCTTTCATACAAGAGACAGACTGACCCTTAGGCATATAATTTCCCGCTTTCCACTCTAGGACGAGGTCATTAGGAAACTGAAACTTGACTACACAGGTTTCAAAATCTACATTCCTCACTCTAACTAGATGATAAATGCAACCCTTGGAAATCATCTTTCTAGCTTTCATACAAGAGACAGACTGACCCTTAGGCATATAATTTCCCGCTTTCCACTCTAGGACGAGGTCATTAGGAAACTGAAACTTGACTACACAGGTTTCAAAATCTACATTCCTCACTCTAACTAGATGATAAATGCAACCCTTGGAAATCATCTTTCTAGCTTTCATACAAGAGACAGACTGACCCTTAGGCATATAATTTCCCGCTTTCCACTCTAGGACGAGGTCATTAGGAAACTGAAACTTGACTACACAGGTTTCAAAATCTACATTCCTCACTCTAACTAGATGATAAATGCAACCCTTGGAAATCATCTTTCTAGCTTTCATACAAGAGACAGACTGACCCTTAGGCATATAATTTCCCGCTTTCCACTCTAGGACGAGCTCATTAGGAAACTGAAACTTGACTACACAGGTTCTACTATCAATAGAAGCATAACATGAATGCAGTCTATCCATTCCAATGATAACATCAAAATATAGCATATCAATCTCTACCAAATCAACAAGAGTAACTGTATGGGACAAGGAAACGAGACATTTTCTATAGACCCTTTTAGCCACAACAAGTTTGGTTACATGAATAAAAAGGAAGCAAAAGTATTTTCTGATTCAAACAAAGTTCAAATTTTCTACAATTGTGGTACAAATGCTTTAGATGCCTCTAGAGAATTAGTAAAGTAAATTCATTTTCATCTACAAATGTTAAATTTATGCTTAGTTATGTCTCCTCAAACTCTAAGGTTCTACTTTGCTTGATTAAAGTAGGAAAGGAAAAGTCACAAGCATTAGTAATAAGGCAAAAGCTGAAGGGGATGGCATCAATATTAGAGAAATGCAATGGTAAGATTGCGTCTAAGGAGAAATCATAGCTAGAGAGTGTAGTAAAAGTCTTGCTGGAGGAGGTAAATACAATGATATCAACAAACCTATAAGATATCCCTGCACATTAGGATGTGAAGTTGGTTGCTTCAACTTTGATATGTTCTCCTTTTGTTGATAGTTTTAGTATATTTTCCATCTTATGTTTATTAGGATGCTGAATTTCATTTCTATAAGGTTCTTGTGCGAAGTTGGAGCATAGGATGTTAGCTCAATATAATTGGTTTTTATCAAGTTACTTTACAACTCCATTTATTTTGATCAATACATTTTTTGAGTTAATCGAATTTGCATTTATGGATATTCTAATCAAAGTGACAGTTTTTTAATAGGAACTCAGGTGATATGCACTCCAAGAGCAGCAACCTAGAGTGTCTAAAATGGTATTATAGTATTTATGTGAGATTTAGCAACCAAATAACTTTTATCATTGTTTGCAAAACTTTCAAAACGTCCTCTTGACACCAAAATGCCCTTTAAAGGACTAACTGTAATTGATATATGGTTATCTTCATGGTCATCTTCTAGGAATATAGTAGTTTCCTAAGTATTTGCGCTTGATATTCATAAAATTATAAGGTGAGAGCATTTTTATATTTCTTCTAGTTTTGGTTGGTTGGGATTGGGTTGGCTTGGGGGTGAGGGCATGCAAATTCGGTTAACTTAAACAACATACTGATCAAATTAAATGCAATTGTATAGTGACATGAGAAAATCAATTGACCAAAGCTAGGCTTCAACTTCATACTAGAACATAATAGAATTGCATTTAGCATCCTAATAAACATAACATGGACAATATACCAGCACTATCATAAAAAAGAGAACACATCAAAGTTAAAGCAAACAACTTGGCATCTTATTATGTAGGGATGGCTATGAGTTTGTTGATATCATTATACTTTCCTTCTCCAGCAAGCCTTTTATCATAGTCTCCAACTCTGATTTGTCTTAGTGTTGTATTTTCCTATGATGGATGTCATCCCCTTAAGATTTTGCTTGACTACTTGTACCTTTGACTTTCAATTAATTTATTTCAAAAGGAAAAGTGCAATCTCAAAGTTTGAGGAGGGATAACTGAGCTTAAAGTTAACAGTTGCAAAAACCAAAAGGACTTTGTTTTACTTACTCTTTAAAAGCATCTAAATTATATGAATCACACTTGTAGACAATACAATTAATTAGTGTTTGAATCATATAATACTTTTGTTTCCATTTTATTTAGATTCCAAAACTTGTTATGTATTTGGATAATTTCATCCTTTGATGAAACGAAACACGGGTGAAAATGTCACCTTCAGAATCACTAATGGCGTTTTTCTACCATCTTCCTCATCTTCTATTTCTTGACAAGAAGGCCAAATGTATTATTCTGTTTTGTCTTTATCATCTTGGCATGTAAAAGAACAAGGTCCGTCGATTTAATATATCTCTGGGATATTATGTTTTCTAACTATAGAGATTTTCTATTCTTTCCTGATTTCATTTTATTGTGTATTAATTTAGTTTATGAGGACTCAATCCTTTAGTTCTTTTTAAACTGTCCTCCTACTATTTTATATTATAACTTGGTTATAGAAAATGCTGCTTGGGTTAATTTTGAGTTGGTAGTTGGTTTTCTCACTAGAGGGTGAGTGTGGGTGCCACTCACAATGGTCAGGGTCGGGACACAATCCGGAGTGTAAATGGAAGTTAATAGCTATGGATATTTTTGTAGGCTTGACACATACATTTCAGAGAATTAATGCTATTTTGATCATCATGGATTTATTGACCAAGTCTGCTCACTTTTTGCTAGTTTAGACTTCTTGGAGTTCAGAGGGGTTAGGTCATATCTAAATTTGGAAGATCACCTATCTACATGGGTAGTAGTGTCTATTATTTCAGATCGTGGTACACAATTTACTTACTATTTCTAAAGGTTTATTCAGAGAGACTTGGGTACGCTAGTTGAGCTTAGTATAACTTTTCATCCACTAGCTGATGGTCAGTATGAGAGGACTACTCAGGTTTTGAAGGAAATGCTTCGGGCACCACTACAACAAAACTAACTTTTAGCGGCAAAAAACAAACACATTAAGAAAGAGTGCTAAAGTCTTTGCCGGCATTAGTTAAGTGCCATTAGATCCAATGTCACTAAAGACTTTATGGACATATACAAAAAGTGCTAATTGCTGCTAAAAATACATATTTAGCGGCAATTGAGCTATTGTCATTAATTAATTGCCGCTAAAGATCTTTTTTTATGTAGTGGACCTATTTAATTTTATTCACCCTCTCAATGCAAATGAATACTGCATGACTAAATGATCCGCATGATCACAATGAAATACCACTCCCTCTGTCCCATTTTTATGTGGCACCTTTTGTGTTTTATTTAGATTAGAATTATGTAATGTTTGACCAATATTTTCAAATCTATTTATCCATCATATTGACTTGAGAAATATTACAAAGTTACTATTTTTGAATAGAAGGAAGGAGACTCTCTACTAACATCTTGAATATCATAGTAGTAGAAAAGCTTGTTTGGCCTATAATTCATTCAATACTAAATATGATATATGAAGTGATTAAAAAGTAGACTAGATGAAGAAATGACTTGATATGTTTTGTTACATAAATAAATAATTTGATCATCCTTTAAGAATGATATATTTTGATAAATGAGGTGCAAACTCATTATATTTTAATGGATCTTACTACAAGCAATATCATAAAGTGAAATCAGGAAGAGAGAGAAAACTCTGAAAACAGGAAATATAGTATCCCACATTGATGTTAAATCACCAGACAGTGTACCTTGCCATGCTAAGAAGCACAACACTAAACTCAATAAAGTACAAGGAAATTTTAGCTGAGAAATAGGAGAGGAGGAAGATCATAGAAGAGCATCATCTATGATTTTGATATTGGTATTTTCAACTAATAGTTATGTAACACCATGTATGCTAGAACAGACCAGATTGCAGATTTCAGGTGTTGCAGGTGGCACCCACGGGAACCATACCCGGACTGTAGGAGGACCCATAGTCCGTCCGAATGGTGCACCACCTACGACCCTTCCCCAGAAACCCCCAGAAAAATATTCTAGATGTTGACCCACGGCCGAACCCACGGATCGTAGGTCAGACCACTGACCATATGTTAGGCCACTGACCGTGGTCCGTGGATCAAACCCCCAAATTGCAGCTCTCAGTCACGATTGACAGCTGAACAGCACAGACCGTCAATCGATCGATGGTCCATCAGTCCCTTCCATCAGTGATCCCGACAGTAGTTAAGTCAGGGGTCTTTTGGTTATTTCCTTGTGTGTTGGACCCCTAAACTACGTCTTTTAAACCCTAAACTATGTAGTTTTGGTCAGTTTTAGCTTAGAAACATAACTAGAACTTACCTAAGTCAGATCATTCATCAAAATTTAGAAAAATTAGAGAGTAAGAGAAGAAAGAGGTCAAGAACCCTAGTTCAAGAACACAACAAAGTTCCATCAGTTCCAGCTTCGAAATCAAAATATTTCTCCGTGAAATTCGTCACCAGGTATGTGGGATTTCACTAGTGGGTTCCTTTCACCCAATAGGACTCTAGATTTCAATCAGAATCTTGATTCCCTTATTATTATCTAGACCTAGGGTTTCTTGAATGATAGAATTGTTGGGTTTTAGCTGTTAGAAAGATCCAAATCATATTATCATGTTGTAGTATCATTTTTTCCCAGATTCATGCATAAACTCAGAACCCTAGCTTTGTAGTTCTTTTAGTTCATGAATTACACATGCTAGGTCAGTTAATTCAGTTATATATATAAACATGCCTCAGTTTTCAAATACATTATTATCAGTATATTAATGTTGCATTCTCAGTTTGCATGTCAGTATTTTGAGCTATCCAATATTACAACATTTCAGTCATAAAGTGTTAATTACTTAATCAATTTGGATAAACTTAATACCTAGTGGACTAGGGTCAGCCACCCTCAAGTCCCAAAAGTACGTGCCTCGTAGGTTATGTCCCCTCTGTTGGGCATTACATTTTAGTGATCATGCCAGCATGCCTCTATACCACTGGCACGGTATGTTGGGTCCTCTCGATGGGGCGTATACATCGGACTCCACATTTAGCTCATGTGGTTTTATGTTGGTTATTAGTAGCTCCTTTACAATTCAGTCAGATTCTATTGCATTGACCATGTTATCAGTATAGTTCAGTATTCAGTCTCAGCATTTTATAAACTTAATCATTGCATTCAGTTTATCCATGTTCAGTAAATCTAGTATCCTTATCATGTTCAGATTATATCATTGCTTTATTGCTTGTTCAGTTATGTTATTATTCAGCTTTACTCTATCCTACATGCTCAGTACCTTTCAAGTACTGACGCATACTCTACACTACATCTTCTTGTGATATAGGTTCAGGTGCTCAGCAGTCAGATCACGCATAGATCGGTTCCTGATCTCTAGGTCAGCAGCATTAGTGGTGAGTTCTCATTCTTCGAGGACTAGTGACATGATTATCTTTCTTGCTTTTAGCTTTAGTTTCAGATTTGCTAGATCTAGCTGGGGCAAGTCCCATCATTTCTAGTCAGTAGAGGCTTTATTTTAGACATAGTTAGTTTCAGCTTTAGCGTTAGAGTTTGACTTTTTCTTTTGTATTCAAACTCTCAGTTTCCTTATATTCAGATTTAGTATATGGGTATTACTCATCATTGTAGATTAACATATGATTTAGCTTTCGCACAATATTTATTGCTTCAGTTTACTTTAGTTGCTTATGATATGCTAGCAAGGTTAGCTTGGGGTCACTCATGATCCTAGGTCCTGTGTCCGCGTCCAGGAGGTAGCCTCGGGGCATGACAGACTTGGTATCAGAGCATTAGGTTTAAGAGTCCTAGGATGTCTGAAAATCCGCACTAAGTAGAGTCCTTTTCATGGGTGTAAAGTGAACCACATTTAAAGAGAGGGAGGCTACAAAGTGTTTTAGGAAAGCTTCACTTTCTTGATATTCTTATTGTGTGTTGGTATGATCTTCCCTTCTAATCCTTCATTATGTGCTTTCAGATCATGCCTCCTCGTAGAGCTTATGCAAGGAATGTGAATGCCAAGAATGCAAACGCAGCTCCTCAAGTCCTAGATCAGGAAGTTTCAAATGCTGAATTTTTGAACGCTATCCAGTTATTGGCTCAGAGTGTGACCAACCAGAACAATTAGCAGGTTCTAGTTCTGGCAAAGGCTAATGTTGGGTCAGTTGCAGCTAGAGTTTGGGATTTTTATTAGGATGAATCCGCCTGAGTTCTTAGGAAGGCAGACTGGTGAGGATCCCCAAAACTTCATTGATGAGGTCAAGAAGATCTTTGGAGTGATGCAGGTAACTGGGAATGATCAGGTTGAGTTGGCATCTTACCAGCTTAAGGATGTAGCTCATATCTAGTATAATTAGTGGAAGGAAAACAAGGGTACAGATGCAACTCCTATCACTTAGGAATGCTTTAGTGAGACCTTTCTAGACAGGTTCTTCCCAAGAGAGTTGAGGGAGGCAAAAGGTCAAGAGTTTATGAATTTGAGACAGGTTTCTATGATAGTCCAAGAGTATGGACTCAAGTTCACCCAACTCTCTAGGTATTCTCCTCACATGGTTGCTGAATCAAGGGGTCAAATAAACAAGTTCATGTATGAGGTATCCGATCTAGTGAAAACAGAGTGTAGGAATGTTATGTTGCTTGAAGATATGAACATCTCTAGGCTTATGACTCATGCTCAGCAGGTTGAAGGTGATAAGCTTAGGAAACATGCCAAGAAGAATAGAAGGCTAGGACAGGCAACTATGACTATTCTTAACAGAAATTGGGTGGTTGAAATCGCTCACAGCTTCAGCAGAAGTCTTCAACTCCAGGACCTTCATCAACTAGTGTTCCATCCCCCAAGTTCCAAAATGATCAGAAAGGTAGGGCATCAAGCTCTAAGTTTCAAGGTAGTATTTCAGGCACCAGAACCTACTTCACGTGTCCAAAGTGTGGTAAGAACCATCCAGGTGAGTGTTTTGCAAGAAAGGAAGGATACTTTGGGTGTGGTCAGTCTGGTCACAGGTTGAAATATTGTTCTTCTAAACAGGGTCAATGAGGTAACAATGGTAGAGCTCAGTCCATAACTTTAGCAGCACCCGCAGGTTGCCCGACTCAGCAGGGTAACTCATCTGGTACCAGTGGCAGTCAGCGCCAAAACAGGTTGTATGCTCTCCAGGCTCGCCAAGATCAGGAAGATTCTCCTGATGTAGTCACTGGTACATTACGAGTCTTTGACTTAGATGTTTATAGAAATTGCCCAGTCACAATCTCTCAGAAAGTCACTTCAGCAGAACTTGTAGAGTTAGAAATGGTAGACTTTGATATCATTCTAGGCATCGATTGGTTACATTCCTATTATGCCTCAATCGATTGTAGAACTAGGATTGTTCGTTTTCAGTTTCCAGATGAACCAATCTTAGAATGGAAGGGTAATAGCTTAGCACCTATGGGTCGATTCATTTCTTACCTTAAGGCCAAGAAAATGATCTCTAAGGGTTATCTATATCATCTAGTTCAGGTTAAGGATTCTAGTTCTGATACACTAACTCTTGAGTCAGTTCCAGTAGTTAATGAGTTCCCAAAAGTGTTTCCAGAAGATCTCCCAGAGTTTCTCCCGAGAGGGAAATCGACTTTGGAATTGATCTCCTTCCAAATACCCAGCCTATTTCTATTCATCCTTACAAAATGGCTCCAGCTGAGCTTAAGGAATTGAAAGAGCAGTTGAAAGACCTTCTAGATAAGGGCTTCATCAGACCTAGTATTTCCCCATGGGGTGCAGTAGTATTGTTCGAGAAGAAGAAAGATGGTTCTCTCAGAATGTGCATTGATTATAGGCAGTTGAACAAGGTCACAATCAAGAATAAGTATCCCATCCCCAGGATTGATGACTTATTTGACCAACTTCAGGGTGCTAGTCATTTCTCAAAGATAGACCTCAAATCTGGCTATCATCAACCCAGAGTCAGAGATAGTGACATTCGAAGAAAACCTTCAAAACTCGGTATGGTCATTATGAAATTGCAGGTATGTCATTTGGACTAACCAATGCTCCTGTAGCATTCATGGATTTGATGAACAAGGTGTTCAAACAGTACTTGGACTTATTCGTTATTGTCTTTATTAATAATATCCTCATTTACTCTAGGAATGAGGAAGAACATGCGAATCATTTGAGGATTGTTCTGCAAACTCTCAAAGATCGCCAGTTATTCGCTAAGTTTAGCAAATGTGAGTTTTGGTTGCAATCCGTTGCTTTCCTTGGTCACATTATGTCTAGCGAAGGGATCCGAATGGATTCTCAGAAAATAGAAGTAGTGAAACAGTGCCCAGACCTACCTCTCCTACATATATCAGAAGTTTCTTGGGTCTAGCGGGTTACTACAGAAGGTTCGTGGAAGGATTTTCATCGATTGCTTCTCCATTGACTAAGTTGATGCAAAAAAGGTCAAGTTTTAGTGGTCAGATGATTGTGAGAAGAGCTTCGCAGAATTGAAAACTAGGTTGACTACAACTCCTGTTTTGACTCTACTAGAGGGTTCAGACGGTTATGTGATCTATTGTGATGCGTCCATAGTCGACCTAGGTTGTGTGTTGATGCAGCAAGGTAAGGTTATAGCTTACACTTCTAGGCAACTAAAGGTGCACAAGAAAAACCATCCAACTTATGACCTCGAGCTTGCAGCAGTGGTGTTTGCACTTAAGATTTAGAGACACTACTTGTATGGTGTTCACGTAGAGATGTTTACAGTCCATAAGAGCCTTCAGTATGTGTTCACCCATAAAGAGTTAAATATTCTCCAGAGGATATGGCTTGATTTCCTCAAAGATTATGAAATGAGTGTGCATTACCATCCTGGCAAGGCCAATGTAGTAGCAGATGCCCTTAGCAGACTAGTTATGGGTAGTGTAGCACATGTTGAGGAAGAAATAAAGGAGCTAGGAAGGGATGTTCACAGATTTGCTTGCTTAGAAGTTTGTTTTATGAGCATATCAAATGGTGGTGTAACAGTTCAGAATGGGTCAGAGTCTTCATTGGTAGTGGAGGTTAAGGAAAATCAAGAAAGTGATCCGATATTGCTTCAACTAAATGGTGCAGTCCATCAGTAGAGAGTTGAGGTTTTCTCCCAAGGGGAAGATGGTGTACTTCGCTATTAGGGTCGATTATGTGTTCTTAAGGTAGGTGAGTTGAGACAGCAGATTCTTGTAGAAGCCCATAATTCCAGATATTCTATTCATCCAGGTACCACTAAGATGTACCATGATTTGCGGGAAGTCTTTTGGTGGAATGGTATGAAAAATGATATAGTAGATTTTGTGGCTAAGTGCACCAATTATCAGCAAGTCAAGGTAGAACATGAGAAACCAGGAGGTATGACTCAATAGATCGACATTCCTACTTGGAAGTGGGAAGTGATCAACATGGAATTCATCACAGGTTTACCTCGTACTCGCAGACAACATGATTCAATTTGGGTGATTGTTGACAGAGTTACTAACTCTGCACGCCTTTTGGCTATCAAGACTCAAGACTATAGATTCAGTGGAAGACTACACCAAACTTTATATTAATGAGATAGTTAGGTTGCATGGGGTTCCTTTGTCTATCATTTCAGATAGAGGTCCTTAATTTACCTCTCATTTTTGGAAGTCATTTCAGAAAGGTCTTGGTACTCAGGTTAACCTTAGCACAACATTTCATCCGCAGACAGATGGTCAGGCAGAGATTACCATTCAGACCTTAGAGGACATGTTGAGAGCTTGTGTGGTCGACTTCAAGGGTAATTGGGATGATCACCTTTCTTTGAAGAGTTCGCCTACTATAATAGTTACCATTCCAGCATTCAGGTGGCCCCTTATAAGGCATTGTATGGGTCTAGACGTAGATCTCTAGTTGGTTGGTTTGAAATAGGTGAAGAAGCCTTGATAGGGCCAGATTCAGTTAATGATGCTATGGAGAAAGTGCAACTCATTAGAGATAGACTTAAGACAGCCCAGAGTCTCCAGAAATCCTATGTAGATGTAAGGAGAAGGGAACTAGAGTTCCAAGTTGATGATTGGGTTTTCCTGAAAGTGTCACCTATGAAAGGGGTGACGAGGTTTGGCAAGAAAGGGAAGCTCAATCCTAGATATGTAAGCCATTACAAGATCTTAAAAAAAGTTGGTAAAGTGGCTTATGACTTAGAGTTGCTAGCAGAACTAGAAGCAGTACACCCGATTTTTCACATTTCATTATTGACGAAGTGAGTGGGTGATCCAGCATCTATTTGTAACAACCCAAAAAATGATAGGTTAAACTAGAGCTTAAATGTGAGGGTTAGTGTCAAGAGTTAATGGGTTTAGTCGTTAAATGTTAAAGTACGCATTAGACCCCTAAGTTTAGAAGACCTTATAAGGTTTGATTGAGGGTGCAAGGCCTAGAGTCAAGCCAAAAAAGGGAAAGCCTAAGCCAAAGGCCAAGGCTGCCCCAAGCTTGGCAAGACACTGCCCAAGGATCACGACCATTTTCACGGCCAGTGGTCTTGACCACGGTCCGTGACAGGGCTTGTGAGGGTCCCTTAGGTATGTGGGAGGCATGGCATTGAGGCCTAACCACTGCCAAGGAACCATGACCTTCACCACGACTCGTGGTCTTGGCCATGGAGCGTGGGAGGACTCGTGCTCTTACCTTGTCATTGTGGGAGCCTTAGGTGCATAAGACACCATCTAGACACTGCCTACTATCACCATGAGGGTCTTCACGACCTGTGGTGGCCACCACGAGTCGTGGTGCCACCCGTGGTTGGCAAGACAGTGTGTCCAAGAAGGTGCCAAGCCAAGACACCTCTTCACGACTCCTGTTCGTGACCACGGGCCGTGGGAAGGCTTGTGGGGTTGCCTTAGCTTGGTGGGGCTTGTGTAATGCTAAGGAAGCTAATGCCTCAAGGATCATAGGCACCACCACGAGCCGTGGTTCCCTAGACAGTCCATCAAAGGGGACGTGAAGGTCACTTAGCCTCAAAGGAGGCAAGGCAACTTTGCCTAGATGCTGCCTCCATGACCACGACCATGACCACGATTCATGGTCTTGACCACGGATCGTTGGAGGTATTGTGGACTTGCCTTAGGACTTTAAGGTCTTGGAAAGATGGAGGAGTGCACTGGTCAAGGGACCACGGGCACCGCCATGACCCGTGGTGCCCCTTACGTCCCGTACAAGTGGGCGTGGTCCCTGACGAGACTGCCCAAAGTAAGGTCTTTTATGTAATTTTGTTTTATTTAATTTTTAAGTGGGGTTTATTTTAAATGGTTCATATCACTAGTATATATAGTTTTAAGTCCTAAAATAAGTCATTAACTCCTTATTTCTCTAAAACGCAAAAGAAGTTCCTCCTTTAAAAAATTCTCTCTCTAAACTCAATGAAGAAGAAGGAAGCCATTGAAGCTAGGGTTGGTGGATTCCAAGGTGTTTCTTCTTCGATTTTCGTTGGGATTCAATAGCAAGGTATGGTAGTCTTCATCCTTGTCTAACCTTTCATTCAAGGAGCCAATTCAAAGGTGATATCAAGTTATCAAAACCTAGTGTTTTACTCAATCTCATGGGTTCCTTCATCAAACGATTTAAAAATGGTTATATTGACAACTTATGATTATATTAGTGTTTAATTGATGATTTATGATGAAAATACTCTATGAACACATGAATTCTCTCAATTCCTAAATTGTACCCTTATGAAGTAGGTTTGATGATTATGAAAGCTTATGAATGGAATATGTCTAAATTGCTTTGGGTTATTGAATTGTATCATTATGTATGCCTTAATTATATTAAATTGAAGGTTTTTTGGTGACTTATGATCTAGTCCTTGAAAGGGTAAGTTATGGCTAAATTACATGTTGAAGTAGAATTGGCTTGAACTATTGATCCACTTGAAAGGTGGAGGTTTGATTACTGTGTATGATAATGATATGAAGTAGGTGTGTGTGTGTTCTAAATGAATGTATTATGATCATGATTAGAAGTCAATTGTATGAATGATGATGATTATGTGAAATGCTATTCTCACATAGACACACTATGAATGAAGAATGAATGAAGTTTCTAAGATAATGTTAATGATGATGGGTTAATTGAAAGGCCATTCTCAATTATACTCTAAAGAATGATAATGACTTGTTGTGAAAGGACTTTCTCACAATAAGGGGTTTCTTAGGTGAAAGGCTATTCTCATATTTGAATCTATGAGCTTTCCAATGAATGAACGAATGTTGGGTTGTGATGGATGCTCATCCAGGAGTTGAGGCGGGGTATCTAGTAGCAATCCCTTATCCCATAATGAACTAATGTAATGTACTCCGTAAGGAATTATGCTAAGCACCGAGTGGATATGGCTTGAGATGGGTGCTCATCCGGGAGTTGAGACGGGGTACCTAGTAGCAATATCTTGAGATGTATGCTCATCCATGAGTTGAGTTGGTGTGTCTAGTAGCAATCTCCCTATCCCTTAAACTATGTGCCCACATAGGTTTAGCTAGTAGATCCACCTAAGTTAAAGAACAATGGTCCTACCTTAGGCAAGTAGAAATCCCTTATCTGGTGAGGGTGACCCCGGGATTCCATGAAAATCTCACATGGTCTATGTTGGTTAAGGCTTACCCCCACGAAGAATGTTAATGAACTATGGCTTCTTAAGGATGCACTACTTAGTGTGGGTGGCGGTATGGGACACCAACCATGCATTGCACAAGTAGGCTTTGAGAGGGGTCATGGTGTGTTCCTTTATAATGTTAATGAAATGAATGGGATCTTATGATGATGTTGATCTAATGTCTAATGAATGAAGGCTCTCTTAAGGTAATGGAGCTAATGAAGAATATTGACTTATATGGTTAATGAAATGATGCATGCTATACTTGGATTGTATTATAAGTTACTTCCTTGTTATGACTTATTGTATGTGAATGTGCTTTGCCTGTGGTGACTTCAAATGAGTACTTAATGTGAGTACTATTATGGAATGCTACTTGCACATTGCACAAATATGACTTAGAGTTGGCTTAGGTGATGGTCCTTATGTGTTAATATTAATTATGAAGTGTTTATGTCTCTTATGTATGAATATGGTGTAAAGATGGAAAGGTTGAAT
Organism: Solanum lignicaule; assembly: GCA_029582545.1. Lineage (NCBI taxonomy): Eukaryota > Viridiplantae > Streptophyta > Magnoliopsida > Solanales > Solanaceae > Solanum > Solanum lignicaule. The sequence goes on from JAJOOF010019253.1 coordinate 13,269, forward strand.
GGTAAGTTCACTTTTGGTGACCTTAAGGTGGTACCTTAGTGTGGATGGTGGTATGCGACGCTATCCATACATTGCAAAAGATATAGCTTGAGGGTTACTTGAGGTGAAGGCTTAATGTGAAGGTAAAGGTTTATATGTATGATTATATTCAAATGTGAAAATATGATTTGAATGATGATTGTGACTTATATTATGCCTCTTTTATCAATATTCATGAAATTTTATAAAAATGGCACACAAGCATGACTTTTAAATAAAATGTCCATTTTAAGCATGATTTTTGCATGGCTTCCATACTTAGTACATCTAATGTGCTAACCCATATTTCTTCCTTTTTACCAAAGTGTAGGGTTTGGTGATTGGATGTCTTGTACATGGAAGATAGGTTTCTAAGAAGCGTGGAGTTGAAGTTTTGGCGAGTCCTCATAGTTTCGAGGTCGAACCCTACCCTTTCCTTTATGTCTTTTATTTATGTTTTAAGCTTTTGTAAGGTCTAAGTCCCAATGTTGTAATCAAAGTATTAGATGGTTTGAGACAAAGTTAGAAGTCTTCCGCTTGTTTTAATGAAATATGTTTTCGATTGTAAAGAAAATTTTAAATTCCCCTTTATTTTCATATGATCTTATGTTCAAGAATGCTAAGAGGCTTGTATAAGACCCCTTCAGGGTCGAGTACGCCGTGTCGTATCCGGGGTCTAGACTCGGGTCGTTACACACTTAGTATCAGAGCACAAGGTTTTGGAATGGTTTTAGGATGTCTCAAACCACATCTAGTAGAATCTTGTTCATAGTGTAAAGCGCGCCACATCTATGAATAGGAGGCTATTGGATGTTAAGAAACTTTCACTTCTTCATTCTTCAAGTCATGCCATAGAGTTTAACTCTATAATGTCTCTCTCTTGTTCCTTATCCGATGGTCTTTAGTGTATGACCATTTGAAGGGAGTATGCTAGAAGGTGTGAGGGAGGAAGTTTGGTTGTGATGCCAACTATGGCTATGTGACTTGATAGTTGTGAGATGAAAGATTGTAATGTTGATTTTAGTATGAATGGGTTGCTTTATGGTTATGGGTGTTGTTGGTAGAAGGTCATGAGGAGTTTAGGAGATATGTTGAAAGGTTTGAGGAATGAGATGTTTTAGAAATGTTGTGATGTGTTGAGTGAGTAGACTCCTTAAGAGAGGGTGTAAGTGTAATTCACCTTGGACTTGGAATCATCTTGTGTGATGAGTGTGAAGGTTTAGTGAGATCTTGCTCCGACCTTAGAATGGAAAGAAGTGAAGTTTAAGAAGAGGTTGTATAGGCTTACTCCTAAGTGGGGGATAATGTGCTTAGATGGCAAGGTCATTGAGTGTTCTTGATGTTCATGAGTTAGGCTTGATTGATTCTCACCTTAAGAGATGTAGTGAGTTTGAGAAGTTTAAGACCCGGTGTGGTACTCATATGAGATCTTGAATGATGTGGTAACGTTGTTTGTGAACAAGAGTTGCTTAATGAGGACCTTCCTAGTTTAAAAGCACCGGTAGATTGATGGTTTCTTGTAAGTTGTGAATGTCTTGATTGAGGTTCCTATGTTATGTTCATGATAAGCCTTAGTTGGGTTTGCTCCTAAGTGGGGGATAGTATGTTGAATAGTAAGGTTGTGGGGAGTTTCGATATCCTTATCCCTTTCTTTATATGCCTATTCAAGTTTGAGACCAAGAGTTCCTTTTTAGCTTGTTTCATGTTTTGGAATCATGTGTGATTATGAGTTTCCATGGTCTCCATATGATATGCATGTTCTTGATGAATTCATGTTTAAATGAGAAAATGAGCTTATGTGGTTTATGTTCCTCATGTTGATGTACATTTAGTATGAGTCGTCTTTATGCTTCATGAGGTTGAATGTTGAACATGCTTAAAAGTGTTTTTGAAAAGAGTTGCATAAATTGTCTTATGATGTTGTAATGAGCATGATGTGAGTTGGAGAAGGAAGTTCCTCCAATGAAATGAGAAATGTTGATGTTTTTGTGCATAATAAGTTTGTAGAAGTAGTTCCTTCTTTCTTGTATATGCATTGAGTTTGTTGATGTGGAGTTGATGTTCCTTCTATGATTTTGTGCATGTGTATTGATGTGTCATGCATGATGTGCTACTAGTCTTGAGTCGTTATTTCCCTTTAAGTGTTTAAAGTGTCATTCGAGGACGAATGTTCCTAAGTGGGGGATATTGTAACAACCCAAAAAATAATGTCTAGAGTTAAGGGATTTAGTCCTTAAACGTTAAAGTACATATTAGACCCCTAAGTTTAGAAGACCTTCTAAGGTTTGATTGAGAGTGCAAGGCCTAGAGTCAAGCCAAAAAGGGGTAAGCCTAAGCCAAAGGCCAAGGCTGCCCCAAACTTAGTAAGACATTGCCCAAGGACCACGACCACTTTCATGACCAGTGGTCTTTACCACGGTTCGTGAAAGGGCTCATGAGGGTCCCTTAGGTATGTGTGAGGCATGGCATTGAGGCCTAGACACTGCCTAGGAACCACGACCTTCACCACAACTTGTGGTCTTGGACACGGAGCTTGGGAGGACTCGTGGTCTTGCCTTGGCATTGTGGGAGCCTTGGGTGCATAAGACACCATCTAGACACTGCCTACCATCACCACGAGGGTCTTCACGACCCATGGTGGCCACCACGAGTCGTGGTGCCACTCGTGGTTGGTAAGACAGTGTGTTCAAGAAGGTGCCAAGCCAAGGCACCTCTTCACGAGCCACTTCACGACTTGTAGTCATGACCACGGGCCGTGGGAAGGCTCGTGGGGTTTCCTTAGCTTGGTGGGGGATGTGTCATGTTGAGGAGGCTACTGCCTCAAAGATCACGGGCACAACCACGAGCCATGGTGCCCTAGAAGATCCGTCAAAGGGGACGTGAAGGTCACTTAGCCTCAAAGGAGGCAAGGCAACTTTGCCTAGATGCTACCTCCATGACCACGACCATGACCACAAATTGATCGTGGGAGGTCTCGTGGAATTTCCTTAGGCCTTTGAGGGCTTGGGAAGATGGAGGAATACACTGGTCAAGGGACCACGGGAGCCACCACGACCCGTGGTGCCCCTCACGACTTGTACAAGTGGGCGTGGTCCCTGACGGGACTGCCCAAAGTAAGGGCTTTTGTGTAATTTTGTTTTATTTAATTTTTAAGGGGGGTTGATTTTAAATGGTTTATATCACTAGTACATATAGTTTTAAGTCCTAAAATAAGTCATGAACTCCTTATTTCTCTAAAACGCAAAGAAGTTCCTCCTTTAAAAAATTCTCTCTCTAAACTCAATGAAGAAGAAGGAAGCCATTGAAGCTATGGTTGGTGGATTCCAAGGTGTTTCTTCTTCAATTTTCGTGGGGATTCAATAGCAAGGTATGGTAGTTTTCATCCTTGTTTAACTTTTCATTCAAGGAGCCAATTCAAAGGTGATTTCAAATTATCAAAAACCTAGGGTTTTACTCAATCTCATGGGTTCCTTCATCAAACGATTTCAAAATGGTTCTAATGACAAATTATGATTGTATTAGTATTTAATTGATGATTTATAATGAGAATACTCTATGAACCCCTGAATTCTATCAATTCCTAAATTGTGCCCTTATGAAGTGGTTGATGATTATGAAAGCTTATGAATGAAATATGTCTAAATTGCCTTTGGTTATTGAATTGTATCATTATGTATGTATTAATTATAGTAAATTGAAGGTTTGTTGGTGAATTATGATCATGTCCTTGAAAGGGCAAGTTATGGCTAAATTACATGTTGAAGTAGAATTGTGCTTGAACTATTGATCCAATTGAAAGGTAGAGGTGTTTAATTACTATGTATGATTATGATATGAAGTAGGTGTGTGTGTGTTCTAAATGAATGTATTATGATCATGATTAGAAGTCAATTGTATGAATGATGATGATTATGTGAAAGACTATTCTCACATACACACACTATGAATGAAGAATGAATGAAGTTTCTAAGATAATACTAATCATGACGGGTTAGTTGAAAGGCTATTCTCAATTCTACTCAAATGAATGATAATGAATTGTTGTGAAAGGACTTTCTCTCAATAAAGGGGTTCTTAGGTGAAAGGCTATTCTCATCTTTGAATCTATAAGCTTTCCAATGAATGAATGAATGTTGGGTTGGGATGGATGCTCATCCGGGAGTTGAGGCGGGGGATCTAGTAGCAATCCCTTATCCAATAATGAACTAATGTAATGAATGTAATGTACTCCGTGGGGAATAATGCTAAGCACCGAGTGGATATGGCTTGAGATGGGTGCTTATCCGGGAGTTGAGGCGGGGTACTTAGTAGCAATCTCTTGAGATGGATGCTCATCAGTGAGTTGAGGCATGGTATCTAATAGAAATCTCCCTATCCCTTAAACAATGTTCCCACATATGTCTAGCTAGTGGATCCACTTAAGCTAAGAATAATGGTCGTACCTTAGGCAAGTAGGAATCCCTTATCCAGTGAGGGTGACACCGGGATTCCATCAATTCCTCACATGGTCTATGTCGGTTAAGGCTTAACCCCACAAATAATGTTAATGAACTATGGATTCTTAAGGATGCACTACTTAGTGTGGGTGGTGGTATGGGACACCATTCATGCATTGCACAAGTAGGCTTTGAGAAGGGTCATGGTGTGTTCCTTTATAATGTTAATGAAATGAATGGGATCTTATGATGATGTTTATGAATAATGTTGATCTAATGTCTAATGAATGAAGGTGCTCTAAATGTAATGGAGCTAATGAAGAATGTGGACTTATATGGTTAATGAAATGATGCTTGCTACACTTGGATTGTATTATGAGTTACTTCCTTGTTATGACTTATTGTATGTGAATGTGCTTTACCTATGGTGACTTCAAAGGAGTACTTAGTGTGAGTAGTATTATGGGATGCTACTTGCACATTGCACAAGTATGACTTAAAGTTGGCTTAGGTGATTGTCCTTATGTGTTAATATAACTTATGAAGTGCTTATGTCTCTTATGTATGAATATGGTGTAAAGATGGAAAGGTTGAATGGTAAGTTCACTTTTGGTGACCTTAAGGTGGTACCTTAGTGTGGATGGTGGTATGCGACGCTATCCATACATTGCACAAGGTATAACTTGAGGGTTACTTGAGGTGAAGGCTTAACGTGAAGGTAAAGGTTTATATGTATGATTATGTTCAAATGTGAAAATACGATTTAAATGATGGTTGTGACTTATATTATGCCTCTTTTATCAATGTTCATGAAATTTTATAAAAATGGCACACAAGCATGACTTTCAAATAAAATGTCCGTTTTAAGAATGATTTTTGCATGGCTTCCATACTTAGTACATCTAATGTGCTAACCCATATTTCTCCCTTTTTACCAAAGTGTAAGGTTTGGTGATTGGATGTCTTGTACATGGAATATAGGTTTCTAAGGAGCATGGAGTTGAAGTTTTGGTGAGTCCTCATAGTTTCGAGGATGCACCAAACCCTTTCCTTTATATCTTTTATTTATGTTTAAAGCTTTTGTAAGGGCTAAGTCCCAATGTTGTATTAAAAGTATTAGATGCTTTGAGAAAAAGTTAGAAGTCTTCCGCTTGTTTTAATGAACGATGCTTTCAATAGCAAAGAAAGTCTTAAATTCCCCTTTAATTTCCTATGATCTTATGTTCAAGAATGCTAAGAGGCTTGTATAAGACTCCTTCGGGGTCGAGTACGCCGTGTCTCATCCATGGTCTAGACTCGGGTCGTGACAATATTGTACCTATAGAAAGTGTGGCTTTGAATGATAGTCTCACTTATGAAGAGGTACGTGTTGAAATCCTTGATCGTCAGGTTCGAAGGTTGAGAAACAAGGAAGTCACTTCAACCATGGTTTTGTGGAGGAGTCAGTCTGTAGACGGAACTACTTGGGAAGTAGAAGCTGCCATGATGGCCAAGTATCCTCACCTTTTTCCTTCCGATTCCATTCTAGCTTGAGACAAAAGTTCCTCTTCAGTTTTTCATGCGTAGTTTCAGTGTTAGCATCATGTTCCTTCTGGTTGTACTTGCATTTTCAGCATATTTACATGTTCTTGGAACTTAGTTCAGTCAGAAATCAGTTTCCAATGTTTAGTTATAATACCCGGTATCCAAAAAGCAGAACTTAATGCAGATTTCCAGAAGTTGCAGATGCAACCCACGGTTGCTACCCACAGACAGTAGGGTGACCCACGGCCCGTGCTAGTGGTACGTGGTTCGCATCTGCAACCATCTCCAGTAATTTAGACAAAAACAATTCTAAGGCATAACCCACAGACTGACTTGATGGATCGTGGATCCATCGACGGATCGTCGATCAGTCTGTAGGTCGAGGCCCTCAGAACCTGGTCTCTAAAGTCAATCGACGAACTGACATGATAAATCGTGAATCCATCGACGGATCGTTGATCAGTCCATAGGTCGAGGCCCTTAGAACCTGGTCTCTGAACTCATTGACAGACTGATAGGATGGATCATGGGTCCATAGACGGATCGTCGATCAGCCCGTAGTTGCTTCAGCAGATTTTAAGTCAGGTTCGTTTTGGTCTTTTCCTATTTCGTTGGACCCCTAAGCTACGTCGTTTAGACCCTAAATCATGAGCTTTTAGTCAATTGAAGCCTAGGAACATAACTAGAACTTACCTAAGTCAAATCATTAATCAAAACATAGAAAATTAGAATCAAGAGACGAGAAAAAGGTCAAGAACCCTAGTTTAAGAACGCATCAAGGTTCCATCAGTTCTAGCCCCGAAATCGAAAGATTTCTCCCATGGAATTCGTCACCAGGTATGTGGGGTTTCACTAGTGGGTTCCTTTCACCCATTAGGTCCCTAGTTTTCAGGCAGTTTCTTGATTCCCTTATTATGACAAGACATAGGGTTTCTTGAATGTTAGAATTGTTGGGTTCTTAGCTGTTAGAATGATCCAAATTAGATTAGTATGTTAATATTCAGTTTAATGCATGAATTCCAAAACCCTAGTTATGTATTTCTTTAGTTATTGAATTACACATGCTAGATCAAATATTTTAGTTATTCAGTTATACATGCCTCAGTTATTAATGCATCAATATCAGATTAATTGTTGCATTCTCAGTTTGCATGATTCAGTTTGAGCTATCCAGTATATCACATAACTTCAGTCATAAATATGTTAATCACTAAATCCATTGGGAGTAGCATAATACCGAGTTAGACTATGGTTCAGCGTACCCATATTGTCCCAGAACTACAGCCACGTAGGTGTAGGTCTCCTATGTAGGCAATATTAGTTAGTGATCACGCCAGCATGCCTCTACACCTTTGGCCGGGTGTATTGGGTCCTCTCGATGGGGGGTATACATCGGACTCCACATTTAGCTCATGTGGTTTTATGTCGGTTATTAGTAACTCCCACAGTTCAGTCAGATTCTATTGCATTGTCCATTTATCAGTATATCCAGTATTCAGTTTCAGCATGTTATAAATTGGTCACTGCATTCAGTTATCTCAGCATTCAGTATCTATATCATGTTCAGATTATATCATTGCTTATCTTCTTTGTTCAGTTATATGTTATTTCAGCTTTACTCTATCCTGCATGCTTAGTACCTTTCAATTACTGACGCATACGTGCACTACATCTTCTCATGATGTAGGTTCAGGTTCTCAGCATCTAGATCACGCTTAGATCGATTCCCGATATCCAGTTCAGCAGAATCAGTAGTGAGTCCTCATTCTTCGAGGACAATAGTCATGAGTTTCTTTTCAGTATTTTTAGTCCTTTAGTTTCAGTTTTGCTAGACTTAGCTGGGGCATGTCCCAGCATTTCTAGTTAGTTAAAGGCTATTTTCAGACATAGTTAGAGTCAACTTAGTATTGTGTTAATATCTTCTTTGTATTAAACTCATCAGTTTTTCATATATCTCAGTTATAGTATATGGGTATTCCCATCTTTTCATTTTGTTTATGATTATAGCTTCTGCATAGTTTCTATTATTCAGTTTATAGTTAGTATGCTAATGATCATGCCAGCAGGATTAGCTTGGGATCATTTGTGGTCTTATGTCCCGTGTCCGCGTCTCGGGGGTAGTCTCGGGGCGTGAAAAACTTGGTATCAGAGCACTAGGTTTAACAGTCATAGGATGTCTGAAAAGCCGCACTAAGTAGAGTCCTTTTCATGGGTGTAAAGTGCACCACATCTAATGAGAGGGAGGCTATGAAGTGTTTTAGGAAAACTTCACTTTCTTGATATTTTTATTGTGCGTTGGTATGATCTCCTTTCTAATCCATCGTTATGCACTTAAGATCATGCCTCCTCGTAGAGCTTACGCAAGGAATGCTAATGCATGCAATGCTAACGCAGTTTCTCTAGTCCCAAATCAGGAAGTTTCGAATGCAGAGTTTCAAAACGCTATTCAACTTTTGGCTCAAAGTATGAAGAATTAGAACAATCAGCAGGTTGAAGGAGATAAGCTTAGGGAAATCGCTAAGGTAAACAAGAAAGCTAGAATAGGGAACTATGAGTACTCTCAGCAGAAATCGGGTGGTGGAAATCACTCACAGTTTCGACAAGATCAGAATAGTAGGGCACCGGGCTCTAAGTCTGAGGGAAGTGTTTCAGGAAATAGGACCTACCCAACTTGTCCAAAGTGTAGTAAGAACCATTTGGGTGAGTGCCTTGCAGGTAAGGAATGATGTTTTGGGTGTGGTCAGTCTGGTCATAGATTGAAGGATTGTCCTTCTAGACAAGGTCAAGGAGGAAATAATGGTAGAGCTCAGTCTACAACTTCAGCAGCACTAATAGGTCACTCGACTCAGTAGGGTAACTCATCTGGTATAGGTGGTGGAAAGCACCAAAACAGGCTATATGCTCTTCAGGCTCGCCAAGATTAGGAAGATTCTCCTGATGTAGTCATTGGTACATTACGAGTCTTTGATCTTGATGTTTATACATTGTTAGATCCAGGGGCTACTTTGTCTTTTGTAACTCCTTACATAGCAGTCCAATTCAGTGTTAGCCCAGGAACTCTTTCGGAACCCTTCTCAGTCTCTACTCCAGTCGGTGACCCAGTTATAGCTAGACAGGTATACAAAAATTGCCCTGTCACAGTCTCTCAGAAAGTCACCTCAGCAGATCTTGTAGAGTTAGAAATAGTAGACTTCGATGTCATTCTAGGCATGGATTGGTTACATTCCTGTTATGCCTCAGCTGATTGTAGAACTAGGATTGTTCGTTTTCAGTTTCCAGACGAACCAATCCTAGAATGGAAGGGTAGTAGCTTAGTGCCTATGGGTTGATTCATTTCTTACCTTAAGGCCAGAAAGATGATCTCTAAGGGTTATATCTATCATCTAGTTCGGGTTAAGGATTCTAGTTCTGAATCCCCAACTCTTGAGTTAGTACCTCTAGTCAATGAGTTTCCAAAAGTGTTTCCAGATGATCTTCCCGGAGTTCCTCCCGAAAGGGAAATTGACTTTGGGATTGATCTCCTTCCAAATACCCAACCTATCTCTATTCCTCCTTACATAATGGCTCCAGCTGAGCTTAAGGAATTGAAAGAGCAGTTGAAAAACCTTTTAGATAAGGGCTTCATCAGACCTAGTATTTCGCCATGGGGTGCACCAGTGTTGTTCGTAAAGATGAAAGATTGTTCTCTCAAAATGTGCATTGACTATAGGCAGTTGAAAAAGGTCACAATCAAGAATAAGTATCCCATCCCTAGGATTGATGACTTGTTTGACCAACTTCAGGGTGCTAGTCATTTCTCAAAGATAGATCTCAGATCAGGTTATCATCAGCTTAAAGTCAGAGATAGTGACATTCTGAAGAAAGCCTTTAGAACTCGGTATGGTCATTATGAATTTGTAGTCATGTCATTTGGACTAACCAATGCTCTTGCAACTTTCATGGACTTGATGAACAGAGTGTCAAGAAGTACTTGAACTTGTTCGTTATCGTCTTTATTGATGATATCCTCATTTACTCTAGGAATGATAAAGAACATGCGAGTCATTTGAAAGTTGTTCTGCAAACTTTCAAAGATCGCCAGTTATTTGCAAAATTTAACAAGTGCGAGTTTTGGTTACAATCAGTTGCTTTCCTTGGGCATATTGTGTCTAGTAAATTCCCAAAAGATAGAAGCAGTGAAACAATGGCCCAGACCTACCTCTGCTATAGATATCAGAAGTTTCTTAGGTCTAGCGGACTGTTACAAACGGTTCGTGGAAGGTTTTTCATCCATAGCCTCACCATTGAATAGGTTGACTCATAAGATGGTCGAGTTTTGATGGTCAGATGATTCTGAGAAAAGCTTCGCAGAACTGAAAACTATGTTGATTACAACTCCTGTCTTGACTCTACCAGAGGCTTCAGATGGATATGTGATCTGTTGTGATGCATCCAGGGTCGGCCTAGGTTGTGTGTTGATGCAGCGAGATAAGGTTACAACTTATGCTTCCAGACAACTTTAGGTACATGAGAAGGATTATCCAACTCATGACCTTGAGCTTGCAGCAGTGGTGTTTGCACTCAACATTTGGAGACACTACTTGTATGGTGTTCATGTAGATGTGTTCACAGACCATAAAAGCCTCCAGTATGTATTCACCCAAAAAGAGTTGAATTTTTGCCAGAGAAGGTGGCTTGAGTTCCTCAAAGATTATGATATGAGCGTGCATTACCATCCAAGTAAGGCGAATGTAGTAGCAGATGCTCTTAGCAGATTATCTATGGGTAGTGTAGCACATGTTGACGAAGAAAGAAAAGAGCTAGCAAAGGATGTTCATAGACTTTCTTGCCTAGGAGGTCTTCTTATGAGCATATCAGATGATGGTGTAACGGTTCAGAATGAGGCAGAATCTTCTTTGGTAGTAGAGGTTAAGGAAAAGTAAGACAGTGATCCAATTTTGCTTGAACTTAAGGGTGCAATCAACAATCAGAGAGTGGAGGTTTTCTCCCAAGGGGGAGATGGTGTGCTTCACTACCAGGGTCGATTATGTGTTCCTAATGTGGGCGAGTTGAGACAGCATATCCTTGCAGAGGCCCATAACTCCAGATATTCTATCCATCCAAGCGCCACTAAGATGTACCGCGATATGTGGGAAGTCTATTGGTGGAATGGTATGAAAAGAGATATAGCAGACTTTGTGGATAAGTGCCTCGATTGCCAGCAAGTCAAGGTAGAACATCAGAAACCAGGAGGCATGACTCAAGAGATTGAGATTCCTATTTGGAAGTGGGAAGTTATCAACATGGACTTCATCACAGGTTTACCTCGTACTCGCAGACATCATGACTCCATTTGGGTGATTGTTGATAGGGTTACTAAGTCTTCTCACTTTTTGGCGGTCAAGACTACAGATTCGGCGGAGGATAACGCCAAGCTTTACATTAAAGAGATTGTGAGGTTACATGGGGTTTCTTTGTCTATCATCTCAGATAGAGGTTCTTAGTTTACCTCTTATTTTTGGAAGTCATTTCAGAAGGGTCTTGGTACTCAAGTTAACCTTAGCACATCATTTCATCCATAGATGGATGGTCAGGCAAAACGTACCATTCAGACCTTAGAGGACATGTTGAGAGCTTGTGTGATCGACTTCAAGGGTAGTTGGGACAATCACCTTCCTCTTATTGAGTTCGCCTACAACAATAGTTACCATTCCAGCATTCAGATGGCCCCTTATGAGGCATTGTATGGGCGTAGATGTAGATCTCCAGTTAGTTGGTTTAAAGTAGGTGAAGCAGCCTTGATAGGGCCAGATTCAGTCCATTATGCTATGGAGAAAGTGCAACTCATCAGAGATAGACTTAAGCAGCCCAGAGTCGCCAGAAGTCTTACACAGATGTAAGGAGAAGGGAACTAGAGTTCCAAGTTGATAATTGGGTTTTCTAAAAGTGTCACTCATGAAGGGGGTGATGAGATTTGGCAAGAAAGGGAAGCTCAATCCCAGATATGTAGGCCCTTACCGAATCTTAAAAAGGATTGGTAAAGTGGCTTATGAGTTAGAGTTGCTAGCAGATTTAGCAGCAGTGCATCCAATCTTTCACATTTCACTTTTGAAGAAGTGTGTGGGTGATACAACATCCGTAGTGCCATTAGAGATTGTGGGTGTAAAAGATAGCCTTTCTTATGAGGATATACCAGTTGAGATTCTTGATCGTCAAGTTAGAAGGTTGAGAAGCAAAGAAGTCGCTTCAGTCAAGGTTTGGTGGAGGAGTCAGTCCGTAGAGAGAGCCACTTGGGAAGCAGAAGCGGCCATGTAAGCCAAGTATCTTCACCTCTTTCCTTCTGATTCCACTCTAGCTTGAGGTAATAGTTCCTCTTCAGTTTTTCAGTCATTTATGCGTAAATTCAGTCTTAGAATCATGTTCCTTCAGTTTGTACTAGCATTTTCAGCGTATTTGCATGTTCTTGGAACTCAGTTCAGTCAGAAATTCAGTTCTCAGTGTTTAGTGGTAGGGATTACAACACTTTCCCTCTATTTCAGCTAGTTTAGGATTCATTCGAGGACAAATGTTGTCAAGGGGGAGATAATGTAACACCCCATATCCAAAAAATAGAACTTAATGCAGATTTCCAGAAGTTGCAGGTGCAACCCATGGTTGCTACCCACGGACCGTAAGGTGACCCATAGCCCGTGTTGGTGGTACGTGGTTCGCATCTGCAACCATCCCCAGTAATTTAGACAAAAACCATTCTAAGGCATGACCCATGGACTGACTTGACGGATCGTGGATCCATCGACGGATCGTCGATCAGTCCATAGGTCGAGGCCCTCAGAACCTGGTCTCTAAAGTCGATCGACAGACTGACATGACGGATCGTAAATCCATCGATGGATCATCGATCAGTCCGTAGGTCGAGGACCTTAGAACCTGGTCTCTGAATTCATCGACGGACTGACAGGACAGATCGTGGATCCATCAACAGATCGTCGATCAGTCCGTAGGTCGCTTCAGCAGATTTTAAGTCAGGGTCATTTTGGTCTTTTCCTATTTTGTTAGACCCCTAAGCTACGTCCTTTAGACCCTAAATCATGAGGTTTTAGTCAGTTTAAGACTAGGAACATAACTAGAACTTACCTAAGTCAAATCATTAATCAAAACTTAGAAAATTAGAATCAAGAGACGAGAAAAAGGTCAAGAGCGCAGCAAGGTTCCATCAGTTCCAACCCCAAAATTGAAAGATTTCTCCGTGGAATTCGTCACCAGGTATATGGGATTTCACTAGTGGGTTCCTTTCACCCATTAGGTCCATAGTTTTCAATCAGTTTCTTGATTCCCTTATTATAACTAGACCTAGGGTTTCTAGAATCTCAACAGATCATTATGAATTAGTTAATTAAATGTTCCAAATCAGATTAGTACGTTAATATTTAGTTTAATGCATGAATTCCACAACCCTAGCTATGTATTTCTTTAGTTCTTAAATTACACATGCTGGGTCAGATATTTAAGTTATTCAGTTATACATGCCTCAATTATTAATGCATCAATATCAGATTAATTGTTGCATTCTCAGTTTGCATGATTCAATTTGAGCTATCCTGTATATCACAGAACTTCATTCATAAATATGTTAATCACTAAATCCATTGGGAGTAGCATAATACCGAGTTGGACTAGGGTTCATCGTACCCATATAGTCCCAGAACTACAAGCCACGTAGGTGTAAGTCTCCTATGTGGGCAATATCAGTTAGTGATCACGCCAGCATGCCTCTACACCTTTGGCTGGGTGTATTGGGTCCTCTCGATGGGGCATATACATCGGACTCCATATTTAGCTCATGTGGTTTTATGTCGGTTATTAGTAGCTCCCACAGTTCAGTCAGATTCTATTGCATTGACCATTTATCAGTATATCCAGTATTCAGTTTCAGCATGTTATAAATTGGTCACTGCATTCAGTTATCTCAGCATTCAGTATCTATATCATGTTCAGATTATATCATTGCTTATCTTCTTTGTTCAGTTATATGTTATTTCAGCTTTACTCTATCTTGCATGCTCAGTACCTTTCAAGTACTGACGCATACGTGCGCTACATCTTCTCGTGATGT
>JAJOOF010019254.1:0-13856 GCA_029582545.1 Solanum lignicaule
GATATAATTTTAAAATATTTTTTATACTATTTCATAGTTTTTATCTTTTAATATATTATTTCAAGTTTAAAACTTAGAATTCGGAATGGTCCAATAAAGATTATAGTTCATAGATGTTGATAATTATAATAAAACTTAAATCAAAATCAAATTTATACTAATACAAAAAAAAAAAATCAATTCAACACTAAGAATGACAATAATATTGAATATTTGTTCTTTAGTTTTACATTGGTCTAGACAATTAAAATACATAATCTAATTTTAATTTTCCTTAAATATTTAGTAACGTAACTAATACTTATTAAACTTATAATTTTAGCATGATTTAGTACTTTTAAATTATGATCATTTTCATTATGACTTTGCAATATTTATTTTATATGATGATTTCATTTTATTTTTTTATTGAATATTTGTGTGTCATCAGTAGTCATCTTATATTTTGTGTTATTTTTTTAAGAAACACCTTAGATAATTGTATTTTGGTTGGACTAAAGAAATATTTTGGAGGACAAGTTAATTATATGTTTGTATGCAAACTTTACCGAAAAAATCCAAAAATCTGAAAAAAAATCCGAGGTTTATTATTTTGGTTTGATTTATAAATTTAAAAATTTGACACAATGGTTTAGTTTGGTATTTGAAAAACCCGAACCAACCCGAGGTTGAAAAACTTGAAAAAATCCGAATTTAATTAATTTGGTTTGGTTTATAAATTTAAAATTTTTGCACAAATGCTTTGGTTTGATATTTGAAAAATCCGAACCAATCCGGTCATGTACACCCCTAATTAACTATATGGAAATTTTACTTTTAAAATCACTTAATCTATTTAATTGGTTTGGTTAAAATTCATTGATATAAAATGTTTAGAAATAAGAAAACACCTATTTTTCCCATTTTCCTTTCACCGGCTTTTGAAAGAAATAGAATGTTATTTTCGGTATAACACTGGACAATGGATCTCTTTTTGGTTTATTTTTTTTTGTCAGAAGTTTTTGCCATGCGATATGAAATGAAATCATGAGATGAAGTTAAAGTTTTATTTAATTCTGTAATTTGGATTTTTTAAGTCGTATGTTTTCTCATAAATATTAAAATCACATAAGTGGTAAAACTATTAAAATTGTCTCAATTCTTTATACAGTCTTATCAATAAGCAAAAAATTATAAAATTGCATAATATAATATCACAAAGTTATCCTAAAAAAATACAACATTTATTGATCAGCTTTAATTGAATAAAAAAATAAAATTGAACATAAGTTGTAGTACTATTCTTTAATATAATCCTCCCACATAGTATGGACAATCTCCTCTCACCTTGAGATTGCATTTCTCGATTATATGACAGAAGTCTTTAATATATCACATTTCTCGATCATTTGAATGTAGTGATAAATTTGTTTGGTAAATAAATTTGATAAAAAAATAATGAATTTGGTGAATTTAAATGATAAAGTAGGAATTGATTTGAAGTATTGATAAATTTTATGTTGGTGAGTATAATCGTTATATGAGATAAATAGTTTAAAAAGTAATGATATGAATTATAAATTTTATTTATATATGAAATAAATGGTTAGTAGATATAAATGTGAATTTTTTTACAAAAATAAACTTATGGATCAATTTGTCTATTTGAGAAATCTCAAATCATGATTTGAAATTCTCACATCATGTTTTTTGAAATATTTTAGATATCATATCATGATATGAAATGATGAGATGAATTCAGCTGATATCACATGATCAAATACATATTTTATATTATAATTTCATATTGTGATACAATATTTAGCCTACTAAGTATGAAGCCACCTCAAATTAGAGTTAATACAGTTCTAGTAGCAGTGATTGTCCATCTACAATTCCTTGAAATAAATATCTTTTTATTTTTTAAAATTTTGGTTTTAAATAAATATTTTTATCAACAAATTTTAATTTAAAAAATCAATTTAATAGAATGAGTGATTTTTGTAAGTAAAGCCTTTACTGATTTTTCAATTAAAAATCAAAATTAAGTGGCTTTTCGAGAAAGAAAAATTCTATAATTGATTGATTTTTGGATTAAAAATCAAATTTGAGTTGTGAAAAAAAAAGGGTCAAAATTGAGTTATAATGTGACATATTATCTTGAGGATAATTTTATTAAAACCTCCAAAAAATAAAATAAAATTGGAGCTGATTTCTTGAAGAAGACGAGCTGGGTTTCAAAATTTCGTAAGTATTGATTAAAATTTCTTTATGAGCTTTGTTCTAAGTGCTTAGAGAGTATTGATTCACCTTCATTATCAACAAAGTTTTTTGATGGAGAAATGAAGAAGAAGAAAACACAAAGATTTTGGCTAAACATGTTGTAGTAGGTTGTGTACTTGATTTTCCGGGTAACAAGTTTCAGTTAAAGTGACCTAATTATGTAAAAGCTCTTTTTAAAAGTTAAAAGAGTGCTTTAGGTGAAAAATAAACATTGATGGAGGTATTCCAGAAAATCATTCTTGGAGGATACATAACTGTACTATGCATGCTCAATCACATCAATAACTTTATGATAAAAAAAAGAGGCGAAAATTTTGATGAGATTTTAGGATAAAAATTGTTTAGCTTTAATTTCAATCTCGGATACTTCATGATAGTTGAAAAATCACTACTGTTTTATTATGACTTTTTGAGATAATAACTAACTATTAGTTGAGTGAATATATGAGTCGTGATTGTCTCTAGGCTTTCCAACAGAGGACCTCATTTTTGCCTTCCATTTTCGGCTACTTAATTAGCACTATTATTCCACAGGACTTGACTTGACCTTCAAAATATTTGTCCTCATTTCAATTACGCAAACTACAAGTTTCTTGTAAGACAGTAGTGAAGCTGAATCACAACTATTCATAAGGAGAAATATATGGTCCTCTGTTATGGGTTGTCTTTCTATATAAACAGGCCCAAATAACTAATGCTAGCAATATACAGTGCTTTAAACTATACCCATCTCTATTAGTATAATAAGATCAACTAAAATGGCATGTTGGAAAATTTTAGTTGCTCTACTTGTTTTATTTCTTCTTTCCTTTCCTCTACCTGTTTCAGTCAAAGCCATAAAAGCTGTATCTTTACCTCTCACAAACACTACCGAAGCCAAAGTGAGAGGAATGCTCTATTAAGATTCAAACAAGGTTTCACTGATCCCTCTGACCGACTGGCTTCTTGGGTTGGCAAAGAATGCTGCATCTGGAAAGGCATTTATTGTGACGCTGGTCATAATGTCATCAGGCTTGATCTCAATGATAGAACAAACAATTGCTATTGGAAGAAAGTGGGATATTTGATTCCAGGCAATTCAACATGCTTGGGTGGCAACATAAGTTTTGATTTACTCGATTTGCATCACTTGGAGTGTTTAGACCTTGGTGGTAATGACTTCCAAGGACTTACCACTCCCAATTTCTTGTCTTCTCTAAAGAAATTACAGTATCTTAACCTTTCTTTTTCATCTCTTATTGGTGTTCCTCCTTCACTTGGATATCTATCAAATTTGCAGTATCTAAGCTTCCGTGCGTGTTCCTATCCTTGCGATAATGTTGAAAGAAGTTGGGTCAAAGATTTGAATTGGGTTTCCGGTCTGTCTTCTTTGAAGTATCTTGATCTTTCTTATGTGAACCTTTCTTCGGCAACACATTCTATTAATAAGCTGCCATCCTTAGTGACTCTCAGTTTGCAAAACTGTAGTCTTCACTATCTTCCTTATTCCTTCCCAAACTGGAATATGACTTCTCTTTTCTTATCTCTCCCTTTCACAGAATAAGTTTGTTAATTCTGAGTTGCCTAAATGGTTGTCTAATGCCACCACCATTGAGACACTTTATATGGTATACAGCAACATCCAAGGCCCAATATCAAATGTTGAATGGGGTAAACTCTGTAATTTGCAGAAGTTGTATCTAGAGCAGAACAAACTTAATGGAGACATAAGTCGAGTGGTGGAAGGATTGTCCAACTGCAGCAACCCTACGATAGAGGTATTATCTCTAGGCGAAAATGTGTTGACAGGGGAATTGCCAAATTCATTAGGACATCTGAAGAACTTAAGGATTCTTAGTATTTCTTTTAATATGATCTCTGGCACTATTCCAGCATCTATTGAGCAGCTTTCACGGTTGGAAATTTTGTACTTGGGAGAGAATCAATTGAAGGGAGCCTTGCCTGAGAGTATTTTTAATTTTCAGAATTAACTGAGTTGCGGCTGACAACAAATGCTTTGGAAGGCAATCTTTCACAAAATCACTTTGAAAGACTCCATCAACTGAAAGTTTTATCCCTATCTTGTGGAAGAAGTTTTACAGTCAACTTGAGCAATGAATGGGTTCCTCCATTTAGCCTCTATGCTATCGAGCTCAGAAGTTGCAGTTTGGGTCCCAAGTTTCCAACATGGCTAAAGATTCAAAAGCAACTTCAGTGGGTCATTCTCACCAATGGCTCCATTTCAGAACCTATACCTCCTTGGTTTTGGATGATGTGCTCACAATTTTATTCGCTCGATCTATCAGATAATCAAATTGGTGGAAGTCTACCGAGGATAGTAAATTTTCCATCGACATACCAAATCTGGACGGTGGGTTTCAATTTTAGTTACTATTATGGTGTCGTGGTGGACTTGAGTTCCAATCACTTCCATGGTTCGTTACCTCTTTGGCCAAATGTGACACATTTGAATCTTGCTAACAACTGGATACATACCCTTAAACATTGGTCATGTGATGACAAAACTTCAAGTGTTAGATCTTTCTGGAAATGCTTTTATAGGGACTATACCATATTCCATAACAAGTGTCAAGCAGCTATTGAGATTGGACCTTTCAGACAATCAATTGTCTGGGAAGATTCCTGATTGGTGGTATGATTTGCAACAACTTCAAGTCATGGATTTGTCAGGTACTATTCCTCCTTCATTTTGTTCACCACTTTCACTTTTTGGTTGAGATTATGCCGCAATAACCTTTCTGGAGGGATTCCAAAATCATTGAGGAATTGCAATAGCTTGCTTGCCCTTGATATTGGAGAGAACAAAATCACTGGCACCATACCTGAGCGGTTCGGAGAAAGTCTCTTATCTCTGCAAAAGCTCAGAATGACGGGTAACATGATTCATGAACGCATTCCACCACAACTATGCCAACTTTCTAACCTCCAAATTCTCCATCTTTCACATAACAATCTGACAGGTTCTATCCCTTCTTGCCTGGGAACCTTGAGAAGTCTCAAGTTGGTGAAATTTTCTTTACAAGTGGTTTCCCAACTACCTTTATTTCAGTTATGTTTTTACACCCAAGATGGAGTTGGTTGAGAAAGGAACAAAGCAGACTTACACTTTTACCTTAGATAAAGTGAATCTTATTGATCTTTCCTGCAACAATCTTCAGGGTGGAATCCCGAATGATATAACAGCTCTGTCAGCCTTGAGCACTCTGAATTTATCTCGGAACCAATTATCAGGAAGAATTCCAGAGGACATAGGGAGCATGCAACAATTGGAGACACTATCCAATTAAGCATGGCATCCATCACTTCATTGAGTTATCTTAACTTGTCACATAACAACCTTCACCGCCCTATCCCATCAACAAACCAATTTGGAACCTTTACTGATCCTTCGTGTTTCGAAGGTAATCCAGAACTTTATGGGAAACCATTGAACACCAATTGCTCCTTACCCAGGAAAAGAGAAATAGAAGAAGAAGATGATGATGATGAAATAAGGCTTTGTTTTTTAGTGAGCGCAGGAGTGGGATTCATTGCCATGTTTTTGGCGACATTTATAAGCTTGACGATAAAGAAGTCGTGGGGATACAGAATTATCAGGTGCTGTATGGGTTGCTTGAATAGGATTTTCAGCGTCACAAGGAACTAATTTCCATTGCATTATTGTTCTTTCTGTTTTGATACTGTTGCAGTGAAAATATGGCAATCTTTGAAATTTGAATGAAAGTAAAAGTTTTGTTATTATGTTCGTCCCTCAAGTTACTGTGTTTTTTACTTTAAGAAACAATTCTAGAAAGAAGGAGCACCCATTTTG
Organism: Solanum lignicaule; assembly: GCA_029582545.1. Classification (NCBI taxonomy): domain Eukaryota; kingdom Viridiplantae; phylum Streptophyta; class Magnoliopsida; order Solanales; family Solanaceae; genus Solanum; species Solanum lignicaule. The sequence goes on from JAJOOF010019254.1 coordinate 6,074, forward strand.
AGTGTGCATTCGGATTGATAGAAGAAATTAAGAGTAAAAGTTAAACTTGGCAGTTCAATTTGGGCAACATATCATCAATTAGCCATCTTGTTATCCAACTATATGCATTTTGTGTCAAATGAACTCCATCCCAACTGATGTGAGTACTGGGGTCAATACACACTGGAACTCCTGGATCACCGCATCGTCTCTGTACGTCATAATTATATTCTCCTCCTATTCCACAACATGCTTTTTGTAAAGAGTTATTGTCAAATCCTGAAATGTACAAGAAAGTTAGTAAACGCATATGGTTGATGTGTAGTAATTTGACCTTAAAAAGAAATGATATTTTTAGCACTTACCAAGACTGACTGGATTTTGTAGAAGCCACAAAAAGGCGTTGTAGTAGTCACCATAAATCAGTGTAATGTTTGGGTAATCTTTCTTCAACTCATCAATGGCTTGTTAATTGTAGAATATTGCAAAACTATTTTAGTCTTACAAGCAATGGTACTCATCGTAGGCAGTTGAGTTGTTGGTCAAGAATTTTGTTAGGAAAACTGGATGACAACCTATTGGGAAGTTGCCTGGAACTATAATTCGAGTAGCCCCAAAATCGATGACTCTCTGGAAAAAAGTAATGGATCACTAGGCAACAAATACCATCCAAATAAAAGCAGTAATGCAGAAAGAAAGGTAAATAGAAGCATAAAATCAATTCCCAATCCCCCAATATATTTCCTCAATTATCATATATTATTATAAGTGGGAAGCTCCAAAGTGAAAAAGTTGAATTACCATTTTGCCCTTTTACTAAATTAAAATTTGAGTAATTATTTAATTAAATACAAATATTTTAATTACATAATGGTAGAATTTAAATCCTTAAGCCCTTTAATAATTAAATTATTATTTTTTTGATAAGTGAACACATTGATATTGCTTTTAATCATAATAATAACTTTCATAACGGAAGAATTTGAAAAGTTATAATTGATAAAACTATGTATATATCATTATCACATCATCATATATTATTAAAAGTGAGAAGCTCCAAAGGGAAAAGTTGGATTACCATTTTACTCCTAAACTAAATTACACTATTATGAATTATCTAATTAATTAAATATCAATAGTAGATGAATATCTTGTATTAAATTAGTCAATAAATTAAATATAGGAATACTGGTGAGTGATATAAGGTGACTGATGAAATTCTTCGTGGATGATGAATACAGAAAAGCCAACAGATTATTGATAAATACAAAATAATGGTTCGTATCCTTTAAGAAAAAAATTCTTCATTTAACATTAATTTACAATATATCAGCTATATTTCTAGGAGTTTAAGTACTTAATATGGCATTTATGTGAAGTTTTTATAACATCTAAAGTTATACTTTTAAATATTCATTTTAACAGCTTATTTCAATATGACATGGAAATGAATCAAAATTTTCTTCTAAAATAAAATGTTATTTTAATTATGTAAAAATTATGTTTATGATATATTTTTCGTCATTTTCTCTTGAATTTCATTACATTTCTCTTTACTATAATTTAGAACTAATAGATAAATGAAAAATCTTTGTATATATCTTCTAATGGAAAATCTTATTTTCTAATTAATTAAAAGATTAACTATATTCTATCTTATTTAATTAGTTTCATTCAATATTAATCAATAAAATAATTTAATTCTTATCAGTTACATATACTATTTGTTTTCCACATTAACTTCAAACCTACTTGTCTTCTCATAACTTATTTAGAGTTCTATCATATTAGAAAAATTCTTAAGTCTCTTATATAAGGAAAAAGTCAGGCAAGTTCTTCCGGGAACAAATAAATCCTCGAGCGCTCAATAGTTTTTTTTTAGGTTTCACTAACTCTTTTTTCCCCTCTCTTCTTAGGCAAACTATTTTTTTGTTTGACATGTTTGTATCCCCTTTCACCATGGATTGTTCGTTCGTAAGTATTCATATGTTGCTACTAATCGTGAATCTAATTATATTTCGGTTACATTTTTTAGTATTTGCTATCACTAATAATTGTGATTTTTATTTGTCTTTAGACGTTTTTTCTAATTTTTCCACTCTCTCTAACAATCTGTTTTATGTCAATGAGGGGGAAGATGGTAAGATAGTTCTCAATTTATCTATATGTTTACAATTTCTTACTTTATAAATTATTCTAGCAAGATTGTGTTGATTAATAATGTTGATGTAGAGAGGATGGAATAAGGAATATATGAATGCACTGAATTCATATATTATATTACAACGTGAAGGTGGACAAGAAAATGGAAATGGCAAATTATCATTTGAACTCATCAAACAAAGGTGCTTCAGTCGTAACCTGATAATACTTTGATTAATTTTCCTAAGAATGATATATTTATTTATTTATTTTCTGTTATACACGAATTTATAATGGCTACCTTAGTTAGCTCTCTAAACTCTTTATAGTTGATTTTATCTATGCAAGAAACTATTAGAATGTGTCTGAGAAATAAGATAAAATAAATTGAGCATTTTTATCTCGATTTAAAAAAAATATCTATTATGTTGTATGTATGATGTATTTTAAAATATTTCTACCTTAATAACAATATTTGAAAATTGTCGTAATATTTATCATTATAAAATAATCTGAAAGATTTAATTAAATTAATAATTTATTTTATCTCCACTTAGAAGTAATCTTCAGGTTCTCTTCAATTATTTAACATAATAATGTTATGTGAATTAGAGGAAGAGAAGTATATTGGGCGAAGAAACACCATTTGATGTTCAAACCGAATGAAATTTTACTGACTATCCTCCTGAAGACATTATACTATTCGCAATGATAGCAATATATTATAAAAATAGCTTTGCAAAGTAGTTGAATTTTGAACTTCAAAACTAACAAGTACGATCATAGTTTTTATATATCAAGTGTTAAAAATATTGTTCCATCTTCTTGTTAGACTTGCAAGTGATTTCATCAAAGAAATCTTAAAATCATAAATAAATGATCAAAAAGTACTATCAAGTTCAATGTAAATATAACTCAATCACTATGTTACTTTATTTACGCACTTAAAGCACATACATAAACATACTAAAGACAATAAAGCATCTGAGGAATTTTGCATAACAAGGTTTCTTCTCTATTTAATTACTAAATATGATATATATTCATGATCTTAAAAAATTTACATTTAAAAAAAAAACATATCATTTAATAATTCAAATCCATCTTTAATTGTATTTATGTAATTATATTTTTTAGTTTTTATATTCATTCACGAGGCACACACGCAACGCGCGTGCCCAAAGACTAGTATTAGTATAAGTGGGAAGCTCCTAACCTCAAAGCTGGATTACCATTTTATCCTTCATTTAAATATTATTTTTTTATGTACAAAATAAAAAAATATATTCTAATAACTAAATACAAAACTAGATATAAATGGGAGCAGTTTTAAGGTATTCAAATGTGCATTATATTATGTAATAAAGCTATTGGAAGTTAGAAAGTCATTCAAATGAATAAAATAGCTTGAGTAAGTTGTTAGCGGAAGTCCAAACATTTCAAAACTGAAGAGTTATCTTGATGACATGTATTTCACATTATTATTGCCAACTTCAATGTAATTGTTAACAATATATGGGGATGTTCATGGATTATTTCATAAGCATAGCTTGTGAAACAATGAATGCAAGGAGGGAGTCAAGCCACTCAAAAATTATTTTTCCATGCTCTCTTTGATCAGTACGTTTAATAAATAAAAAAATATGTTGCTTCTATTTCCTTAAATAAACATTTCATATTTATTTTTTGAATTTTTGACAAGAAAGCATTTTTCACATGTATTCACCCTCTTGAAATGTGTATGCATGTTTACTTATGAATCATGATTCGGAATACGAAGGTTAAATTATCTAAAAAAAATTATATCATTTCATTAATATAATTAGAAATATTTTTAAATTCTTTAAAATAAATTTTACATATTTATAAATTACAATTAAAAGTGAAAGGAAATTCACTTTTAATTATTTTGTGTTTGTAGATAATCCTTTTATTTATTTTCTTTTTATGAATGAAAATGTGAAAGTAAGAAAGAAAACAATAAAAATAAAATGGAGAGAACATAAACGAAAGGGGAAGACAAGAATTAAGGCAAAGGATACAAAATAGTAATGTTAGGGAAAAATAATAATAAAGTAAGAGAAAAAAAAGGATAAAAAAAATTAAAATATGATAAGAAGTATGAAAAATAACCATGACCAAACTACTGTAATTTTTTGTTCATGCTACAAAGGAGAATAAACACACTATGTCATGTGAATGTAATATGGAGACAACATATATACTTGTTACAAGTACATATGGTAATGCAAACTTTGGTACAAATTGCAGGTTTTGATCTAATAACATAAAAAGGTAAATTATTTATCACATTAAATTTTGTTGTCCAAATTTGGCAGAATACCGGAATATCTAATTATTTGACATTTATATTTTACAATAAAGAAGTCATTTATATAGGTTGATTGTTCATTTATTTCATTTATATTTTTTCGTTAAATCATTTGTGAAATTCATCACAATGTGATTTTAATATAACTCCTACCACGTATAATATTTTTGTGGGACTCACGTGCAAAGCACGTATCCATGTCTACTACTTAAATATATGAAACAAACATTTGATAAAAATAAATTATTCATTACTAATTTCTATATTATTAATCTTTATAATAACACATGTATTATTAATCTTTGTACGAAACAACGGGCTAAATAGGGTGGGGCAAGGTGGGTTAATTAGGGGAGGAGGCTAAATCTAAATAGCCAATAGGGCAGAGCGGGACAGGAAGACAAATTTAGCGCAATGAGCTCAGAATGTCAATCCCCTGCTATTGCAGGCAAGGGTCCACTACTCATGAGGCCTCCAACACCCCCACCTACCATTCGCTATTTTGACAAGGGCTATCTAAATTTTGAAGATTAAAGGAATAAACTCACTTTAACACCATGAATGATGGTCTGAACAATTCCCGGCACCATTCTTCGCGATTCGTCCATGGTTTTACCTTGTGATAAACCATAAATGAATTCATTTCCTCCGATTTCTCCAACTAGGAAAAGTGACTTGTTCAATTTTTCTGGGAAATCTAGAAAATTAGTTAGTGCAATTTGCAGAAGCGAATAATCATATTTAGCAAATTAATGAATTACCTGTTGGATTTAGCAAGGTGTGAATGGTAAATAAAACGAGAAAATGGAAAGAGGAAGAACCAATGAAAGTGGGAGTGGAGGAACCAATTTTGGAGGGAAAATGAAAAGTCATTGCAAAGTGTAAATGAAAAGTCATTATAACCATATTGGTAGAAGAAAGGAAATTGTTGTCTTTATATTAGGAAACACTTCTTTTAGATTTTAAAGGGTTAAGAAGAAGGTGCCTCTCGCGCCGTCGTCGTTGCTCGCTCGGCTTTGGATTTGGCAATTGATTGATAATATTTTTGGATAAAATTTATTTAATCAATCTTGTTAATTCATTTCTTTTCTCTTATAAATTAATTCAGAATGTTAGTTAAATAACAGAATTAATTTGGCGCAATGGAATTTATTTGAAATTCATGTGCAACGGTAATAACGTTCTGAAGGGACCTGTTCCTTCCGAAAAGTCGTTATTTTTCCCAAAAGACACAACGTTCTGGAAAAAATGGGTCTGAACAGACGTATTCCTTGCTGTAAATGGCTATAAATAGAGATGTTTTTTCCGTTTTTAAACACTGAAATTTTTTCTTCTCTGCATACATCTTCTTACATAAACAAAATTGTCGACCGACTGAGTCTGTGTGTGCTCTTGTTGCTGTTCTTGCGTTCGCTGAAGTTATTGAAGTTTGACGTACCGCTACTTCTCTAACAGGTTAATTCGTTTTATCTTGGGAGGAATTAATCTGCAACCTCGGGTATAGTGAGGGGATTAAATTTCTTAAGGAAATACAGTGATTTCTGTGGACTCGGATTAAAAGCATTCTATCTATTTCATCTTTTTTCTATTTCTGTATTTTTGACTAACCTGAATACAGGATATAACAATCTTAAGAAATTTATAGTTTCTATATTTGAGGTTTCTGAAGATTAAAACCTTATGATTTTCTACTCTGTTTGAATTTTTAAAATTCATTCGATTAACGATTAAAAGAACATAAAAACTTTATCATTAAATCAGAAACAGTGTGTGTAAGGATTTATTCTTTACTATTAGTATTTCACATACTAAAATTGTCTGCCATTTGTGACAGAAAAATGACTAATTCAAGTCTAGTAAATGCTGGAACAGTAAGTGCTGCAACAACATCGGTTGCACACAATCGTTTAACTGCTGCCCTAGCACCGGCTGAGAAACCTGCAATGTTTTCTGGAGTCGACTTCAAGAGATGGCAGCAAAAGATGTTCTTCTATCTGACTACGTTGAGTCTGCAGAGGTTCATTAATGAGAACGTTCATGCTATGTCGGATGAAACTCCGTCTGAAGAACGATTCTTGGTAACAGAGGCATGGACACATTCTGTTTTTTGTGTAAAAATTATATTCTAAGTGGCCTGCAGGATGATCTGTACAATGTGTACCGTAATGTCAAAACCTCAAAAGAACTCTGGGATGCTTTAGAAAAGAAGTACAAAACAGAGGATGCCGGAATGAAGAAGTTTATTGTGGCAAAGTTTCTGGACTATAAGATGATACACAGTATGACCGTCGTCACCCAAGTTCAAGAATTGCAGGTCATAATCCATGATCTCCTTGCTAAAGGTATAAATTTATTTAATACATATATTGGAAATATTAAGTTTATTCTTAATACTCACATAATCTTTAATGTAGGATTGGTTGTGAATGATGATTTTCAAGTGGCTGTCATTATTGAGAAGTTACCTCCATTGTGGAAGGACTTCAAAAACTACTTGAAACATAAACGCAAGGAGATGATTGTTGAAGATCTCATGGTAAGGCTGAGAATCGAAAAGGACAACAAGGCCGCAGAAAAGAGGTCACGTGGTAATTCAGCAATATCTGGAGTAAATATTGTTGAAGAAGATCCCACAAAATCAAAGAAAAGAAAGAAAGCATCTGGTCCAAAGAGCAATCCTCATAAGAAGAAATTCAATGGAAGTTGCTTCAACTGTGGCAAACGTGGTCATAAGGCTACTGAATGTAGGGGTCTCAAGGAGGACAATAAGAAGGATCAAGCAAATTTAGCTGAATCCAAAGAAGAGATGGACGATCTTTGTGCAATGCTTTCAGAATGCAACTTGGTTGGAAATCTAAGAGAATGGTGGATAAATTCTTGTGCCTCATGCCATGTTTGTGCCAACAAAAAATTATTTTCGTCATATACTCCAGCACCTACAGACGAGAAGTTGTTTATGGCAAATTCCATTGCTGCAAAGGTGGAAGGAACTGGCAAGATCTTCCTAAATATGACATTAGGCAAGGTGGTGACTTTGAACAAGGTCTCGTATGTTCAGGAATTGCGAAAAAACTTAGTTTCTATACCAGTTCTGACTAAGAATGGATTCAAATGTGTATTTGTTTCTGATAAAGTTGTAGTAAGTAAGAATGAGATGTATGTAGGAAAAGGTTACCTCACTGAGGGCCTTTTTAAACTCAATGTAATTGCAGTTGATATGAATAAAGATTCTGCTTCTTCTTACTTGCTTGAGTCTAAATGTTTATGGCATGAACATTTGGGACACGTTAATAACAAAACCTTGCGAAAACTGATTAACTTAAATGTTTT
>JAJOOF010019255.1:0-30827 GCA_029582545.1 Solanum lignicaule
GCCATTTTTGGCCAGTGAATGTTATCTTGATACATTCTAAGTGTTTATTGAGCAGTTCAGTTTACTTTTAAAAGAATTTTTTTCATGAGTTAAGTCTTGCTTTTCGGAGGATCCCTTTTATTGTTTCAATATTATTATTAGTTCATTAGGATGTCGTGGGTCTTGTCCCGACTTTCATCACAGTTGTTTAGAGGCTTCATAGACAATCAAATGTTTATTCTTGGGTTTATATTTCTCGTTTTAATGGTTGAAACTTGAGTTGCCATTTTTGGCCAGTGAATGTTATCTTGATACATTCTAAGTGTTTATTGAGCAGTTCAGTTTACTTTTAAAAGAATTTTTTTCATGAGTTAAGTCTTGCTTTTCGGAGGATCCCTTTTATTGTTTCAATATTATTATTAGTTCATTAGGATGTCGTGGGTCTTGTCCCGACTTTCATCACAGTTGTTTAGAGGCTTCATAGACAATCAAATGTTTATTCTTGGGTTTATATTTCTCGTTTTAATGGTTGAAACTTGAGTTGCCATTTTTGGCCAGTGAATGTTATCTTGATACATTCTAAGTGTTTATTGAGCAGTTCAGTTTACTTTTAAAAGAATTTTTTTCATGAGTTAAGTCTTCCGCTGAGTAAGTAAGCCAGGCCAAGGGTTCGCTTGGGGCCAGCAATGGTTCTCGAGTGCCAGTCCCGCCCAGGGTGTAGGCTCAGGGAGTGACAAGTACCTAGTGTTATTTTGGTAGTCACTCCCTTGCTTTTCTACACTTGAATATGTTACGGGTCCGATACTACCTCATCATCCTTCTGCATCAGTATTTGAGGCTTACACTTAGTAGTACGTGATGTACCTACTAGTTTCTCTGGCAGACGTCACATACCCTTATATTTTGTCATTATTCTATTCTAGAACCAAAGACATTCATACTTGTTCTTTCATCGAATATGTATTATTATCTAATCGCTTGTTCACGTGACACCAAGTTTTGGAGAAGGTCATATGTTTATATTTAAGGATTCCGCGTAATGTTTTCTTAGTTCCTTGTTTATGTTCGTACTTCCTCTTTTACCCTAGTAGAGGGTTATTCAGGTTGACTTGTCTTGGTAGGATAAGAATTGTGGCATCACACTTGATTTTTGGGTCGTGAAAACAGCTGCCCAATCATCCGTGTCTTTTTTCTTGATAGGCACATAACACACTTCAATTGCTTGCAGCACAATCATAAAAGGTTCATATTTTTTATATCGACGATGATGGTTAATATCAATCAATTTGTACTGATTATGATTTTAACACCAACATCCATAATTAGATCAAATCATTCATATTTGTATAATACATTTTCCTTTAATGGTGCTTCACAATATTTCACTTGTATAATCTCTTTTATATATGCATAGTAATCACCAAAATTTGAATTTGAGATACAAATTTCATTGCTCATTATTGATCTTGCACTACCATCACATTTCGTGTAAAATTTGTATCCATAAACAAAATATAGTGCCCCTGGCTAGGAAGATTTTTTTTTCTCTTTATAGTGAATTATTTATGGAAAAGAGTAAAAAATGTCTTTAATAAACTATGCGGAATTGAATAAAAATGTCATTCGTTAATAGTTTGGTCCAAAAATGCCCCTATTATTACTTTTTAGACAAAAATGTTCTTTTCCTAATAAACATATTATTTATTTTATTTTTAAGCACATTATTTTTCCAAAAAATTATTATTTTTGTAGAACATTTTTCATATATACTTTTCTTTTAAAATCCCTTTAACCAAAAGTAGAAAGTGATATTTTTTCTTTGTAATAGCTTTTTATCAATTTAAATAGAATTACCTTGTATACTTTTTAACTGATAATAGATGTCATATATATATATATACAACTATCATATGACCTTGTCATTTTTTTTTCAAATAATGATTAAAAAAGTTTCGAATAAAAATTTTAAAAAATTATTTCCTAATATTTACGAGTTGAAGTATAATAAATATTTGTTATTATATTCCTCGATTTTAAAGTTAATATGAACAAATGGTTAACAATAACTCCATCGATGAAGTTTTAAAGATATTTTGTGATCTGAAGCAATGTAATCAATTTTTGTGTTTTATGACAATATGATTGTTGTGTCTTAATTTTGAAATGAAGGATTATATTAGCAAATGCTTAAAAGGATGAATCTGTCGCAAAATAGACCTATGTCTTATTGTGTAAGGTACATATTTAATAGCACATGTCCTACGATCTATTCCTATGTATCTGCTTTTAGTTATGAACCCCCTAGTATGAGTTTTAGATCAACTTCATAAGCTTTTTGCTTAGTTCTTCTGGGGTGATGCCACTACTTCAAAGAATAAACCGGGTGTCTTGGAATAGTATGTGTTATTCAAAAGAAGAAGGGGGGCTGGGACTCAGATCATTACATGATGTATCAAAGCACTCTTTTCTAAGCTTTGGTAAAATTTTAGAACAACCACTTAATCTTTGTGGAATAAGTATTGCAAGAAGTTCTACCCAACAATTGCAGTAGGATGGGGTGCATCACATATGTGGAGGAAGACGATAGTAGTCAGAGAAGATGTGGAGCACAACATTTCGTGGCAGATTAAAGCAGAAAATTCTAATTTCTCATTTGATTTCTAGACAAAACAAGGGGCTATGTATTATGCAGAAGGTGATACCGATACACCCCAGAATTATTTTGAGTTAAGACTCGAACCATCCTTCGTTGTGAGTAGGATTTTATCGAGGAATTTAAAATTTCTTGAGTGTTGAGGTCACTAGATGTAGCACCTTGAGTTCTAAGAAGAACTAAAGAGAATTCATTCAAGTCATTCCTGAGTTCTTCTAAGTTTTAGATCAACTTCAAACTCTCCATCTATTGTCCGAGTTGGAGTTAGAAATACATCATGATTTTGTGTGCTTACTTATATTGCTTTTGGTTTTCATATCATGGATCTTGGTTCGCAGTTTATGGCATTTCCACTAGAAAAAGAATCCAGACATTTCTCGTGTACCTATTATGGAAAGCGTTTGGACTCAAGAAAGGCTTGAACAACGGATAATAGAACTTTATGCATCACTTGCACCTCGCTCTTATAGTATAACATTCTTCTTATGGTCAGGGGTAGCGAGACCTGGATAAGAGTTGGCTCCTTTGGTTAGACTATCCCATGCTTTGTCTGGAGGGGCGTCACTCTTGAATGCACACAAAAAGACTCAACTTACTCATGCAAAGATGAATTGTGCACTCAAAGATTCAAGTTGTGACTCACCAATATCAAAGAATCTCAAGCTCACAATACTTGTTTCAAATGCAAGTTCAAGCTCAACCAAGGTACTCAAATGCCCTCACGCAAAGAATGATTCCATATTCACACACAATGGTTCATAATATAAAGCTCTGAAATCAAATGCAACGCTCACACTCACACTCACACTCACAAAGATGAACACAATGCATGATTTCACCCATAGGTTTGTCCGTATTTTCCAATCAACATTTGCATCAGCTCACTCAAGATCAAAAAGGTCTTTTCAAGGCTTGTAACGGGGTTGAGTGTAAAGGTATGATCATTTAGGCTCAATGGCTGGAATCCTCATGAAATATGGTGTGAACAACATTTTCCTTCCTCTTCTTTTTCAATCTAATTCATGCTCAAAAGTCACCCATTATTCATTTTCCATGGCCTGCTGGAAACCCCATTTTCTTTTTGCACCTTCACAACTTTATTCCACAACTATTTCATTCTTTTTCTTTTTTTCATTCTTTTCTTCTCTTTTTCCCCTTTTTTTTTTATATGGAGGGGTTCCATTTTTTTTATTTATTTTCAAAACCATGGGTAAAGAGGACTTCCTTGCAGTTCTTGATTAACCTTCTCTTTTCACTACACCCCCAACTTAGGCTTTTGGCCTAAGTTGACTATTCAAATAAATCACCAATCATGAGGATTATGGGTAATGGATCAAGAAATGTTACGACTTCATCAAGTTTCTTCCAAGAAAAAGGCTAAGGCTCAAAGGGTGCTCAAGTGGAGTTCACACACTCATAAGGTAGGCCACAAAAAGAGGTATAACATCAAATTGTTTCACACTCTTTAAAGTTGCCTAAAATCATATCAAGAGATTGCATCACTTAGTCGACAAGACAAACGGGGCAAATTCTAGGTGTCATCACACATGGTTCACGGTAAGCTCATCACACAAGGCATTGCCACCAATGTCAAACAAGACTCCACACTTTCGCTAGTGTGCATTGTTCATCACAAGATACTCAATTCAATAATTGGCTAGTCACAACGAGATGTAAAAAGTTCACCTATTGTCTATGCAACTTCATTTGGCCTCATCGTAGCAACACATTCATTTTTGTTCGATTATGAGCACTATTCGAGTCATCGGTATTGATCAAAACTAATACTCAAATTTGCAAAAGAACAGCCACATTCAACACAAAGAAGAGATGGCAATTTTTTTTGGAAGGGTCAAAAATCATTTATAATTTAAAATACGGAGCCACAAGCTCAAACCTTCACAAAAACAGTGTAAAAAACACAATTTTAGCTCAAAACCCAAATATATACACAAAACCATAGTCACGAAAGGTCACAAAAAGTGGGCCTCACCCCACCACAAATAAAATCATTTGTCCTCAAATGCAAACAAAATATCCAAGAGTCAAAATAAATAAAGACAGAGAGGGAGGTAAAGAATGAATCCTGTCTACATAGTCACTCCATCTGTCTAGGCATCAGTGCTTGGTGCTTCAGTCTGGACTTGGGCATCAGTGTCCGGGGTCACCTCAGAAGGAACATGAGCTACACTAGCAGTAGCTAAGGGAGTATCTGCTAAAGAAACATGTATAGTTGCATCTACCATGGCCTCCTCAGTCTCAGTAAGGCCTTCATATGTAGCATCTTCAGCCACCTCAAGCAACTCCTCATCAGTATCTGGCTCATCTGAGATCTCCACCGCCCCGAAGATCATGGACATGTCGATGGACTTCAGTTGATCCACATCACTCCGCAACACAGCTATAACGGCATTTAAGGCCGTCACCTCCTTAGTGGCCCATTGGCTACACTCGTACACCGCTATCCTTGCCGCAAGGGCATCAATGGCAGCGCTTAATGGTGTCACAGCATTAGCCAGGGCAGTCTGAATTATGCCCGAAATGGAGGCCTCGACTCTGGCAGCCTGACGATCAGCAGAATGGGCAAGTTGTCCTATTCGGAGTACTGAAGCCTGGGTGATCGGAGCCGGGGAGACAGCAGCAGGTCTAGGAGGCGGTGCAACAGAAGAACCTGGAATGTCAGAAAGAGTAGCAGTAGAGGTACCTGAAGGCCCATGGGCCGGAGTAGGCAAAGATGCCTCTGCAGGTAAGGAGTCTGTATCTACAACCGGGGAAGAGTCCACCGGAGCTGCCTTCTTCATCTCCGTATGATCCTTTAAGTATTCAGCCTCTCTCTTCCGGATATCAGTGGAGGATGTGGGAATCACATCCACATCTTTCGTCGCATCTCTAAGAACCCAAGCCTGTCTGCATAGCTCGGTGATCAAAACCGGGAAGGAAAGAGAGGTCTGGCTCTGCGTGGCCCTCATGACCATCTCCTATGCTATAATCATCCCCAAATTTTGTCTCGTCCCATCAATGATACAACCTAGACAGGCTGCCTTGGCCAGGCGAAAAATAGACTCGTTTTGAGAGGGTATGATCGTGCTGCATATGAAGTCAAACCAATACCTTGCTGCTACATTCAAGTCTTTTTTTTCAATTGGAGCCCCTGCCTCCAACCACTTTGGAGTGCCATTAGATATCAAAGGAGCTAACCACTTCTTCATGTTGTCCAGCGTCTTTGCCCTGATCATATGCAGACGACTTCTTCCAGTCTAGTAGTGGACTTTAGGACAACATTGATGGCAGGAAAATCACATTGCACCCTCTTCCCCCGGACAATTACGTAGTCAACTGGTTTAAATACTTTTGTCTACTTCTTCCTTTGTGGTATCAATGCACTGTATGCACTATAGAATTCCCCAACCCAACTTGGAATATACGGGTCACGGGGCTTTGTAAAGATCTGGAATTTATGAGATTTCAGACATCTCATAATCTCGGGGTGCCTATCAATCAGCCCATCTATGGACATACGTTTCTCCTCAATAATCGTCCTCAACATCTCAGTCTTTAATCTGTTCATCGACTTGGGAGGAGGACCCTGTACAAAAGGGGCTAGGACTACAGCCTGCTCTGGAGCTGAAGGAGAAGTGGTAGTTAGGCTTCACCCAATAACATGCAAGAACAAAACTATGGGAATTTGCATTTTAAATAATACGGGAAAGATATTCGAATTGAAACAGGCAATCACATAACTTAATCCTATTAGAGATGCCCAGCACACTTTAATAAAATAATTTCATTTGCAAATGAGTACAAAATTCTTAAAAATAAATGGGGATTCGGAAAACCAACCTTTAATGCCGATAATAATATTGAAATGATAGGCGGTAATGCAATCCAAATCCGAGCACAAATCAACGACCAAAATACGATAGAAATGCTAGAAATATAAAAGCTAAAGTGCGGGTGTGAGAAGATTAAAAGTGACGGAAAGTGAAGAGTTTGAAGTTTAAACCTTTGGCCTTTTAAGAAACCGTCCAGTTCTCGCCCATTCGGCGACATTAGTCGTGCTCGCCGAACCACTTAGCGACACACCGAGGGATCACTTACCTCGCCGAGTTTTATAGGACCTCCAATTAAACTGGGGGTCCAAACAACGGTCTAGATCGAGATCGCCGACCAAGTCAGCGATTCAACAATAATTTCCTGGGCTCGCCAAGTTTTACCGACTTCACTTTGAAGTTGTCTTGAGTCCAACGGCGGTCTAGGCCGGGTCGCCAATCTCTTTGGCGATTCACCGACTGGACCTTTATCTCGCCAATCTGCACTTTTCAAACACTTTCTACATTTTGTCCTGCACAATCAACACACTATTATTCTAAACTTAAAAAGAAAGAAAACAAAACTTGGGTTGCCTCCCAAGCAGCGCCTTAGTTAACGTCGTGGCATGACGTAACTCCTCATTCACACTCCATTTTTGGGGTTGACCTTAGTGTCACTAGGCAAACCCTCCTTAGGTTGTATGTAAAGACATGACAACACTTGGTTTATCTGAGAGTCTTGTAGCTGAATGATCTTGGAGTGGGAGGTTATCATCTGATTTATCATTGCAATATTCTCCCGTAACTCTTCCAGCACTCTATCTTGCTCATTGACTTTGTTGAGATGAAGTGTGAGCATTGCTTCGACCTGTCCGTCCTCATCGTTCTTAGGCTTTTTCCGCTCAAGAAGAGGAATATATTGATCCTTCTTCTTGCCCTGGACTTCAAATTCATAACCTTTTTGGTCAACTCGTCTAGTTGAGTTAACAAATTGGCTAAGTGGAAATCCCTTTCTACTTCTTGGTTGGCCTCGGCCGTGTGATCAAAGAGTTGGGTTATGACCATATAGAGTTGTCATACAAGACCACCAGGGATAAGTTGATCAATCAATCCTTTGTTCCCTGAGCTAAGAATCTTATAAAAGCATTTTAGTAGAACTAACTCGGGAATCTCATGAGTTGGGCATTGCAGTAGCAGTGCTTTAAACCTTAGCCACGACTCATGAGTCTGCTCACCTTCTAGATGTTTGAAGGTTAGGATGTTATCCCTGAACCTCATCACTTCTAAATGAAGGTGATCCATTTGTTCATAGTTACTATTTACACTCATCCGGCATGTTTCAACACACAAGCAAGCAAAACAAAACTAAAACATTAAGTAAGTATCACTATAACTTACAAGAGCAAAATTTCACTTAACAAAATATTCTCAAATAACACCACTCCCCGGCAGCGGCGCCATTTTGATTGAATAACGTTATCAAAGACACTTCATCCAATACTAAGTATCAACGATTGTTATGTAGTAATATAACTCAACTAGTGAGTTGGGGTCGAGTCCCAAGGGAGTGGTACGTAGATGAGAATTAATAGGCAAGTAAAAATATGCTCTAGTTAATCATAGCTAAACACATTTATGAATAGTAACATAATTTAAGTCAAGGGTGACACAAGTGTCAATTATTGAAGGGGTTTGTAATTATCAACTAAAACAACAAATAACACGAAAATGTGAATATGGAGACGGGATCTTGGGATGTGATTGGATTATGGGCTAAGGTAAACAACCGGGTAATTGGAATTAATAGCAAATAGTTGTAAATCGGTGAATAAGCTAGACTTTTGTGGGGATAAACTTTCTCTCAAACAATTTATCCCGAATCAAATTGGTTTCTCTCGAACACCAATAAGCAACAATTAAGACTAGCCTTTGACTTAGTCCATTCACTCTCTCGAGTTGAATGTGTGGAAAAGGGTTTAGGATTCACTCTCTCGAGCTGAACCCATGACAACCCAATACCCACAGACCATCGAATCAATAATTTTGGTTTTAAAACCTCTCTCTCGATCAAGCCAAAAATACGAAGTTAAGATTGTATTTGCAACTACAACCCCATTAAATTCAACCACAATTACTGACCGAAATCACCTTTAAACAATAAATAAAATGTTAACTAACAATACCCAACAGTTAAATCAACCCATAATCACATAATCACACCCCAAGAATTGGGGTTTTAGCTAGACATAGTAAAAAGGTAAAAATCGTTACCAAGTTGTATTTCCATCAACTAGGTAGGATTGATATAGTCTTTACAAAGGTCTAAGATGAAGAATCTTCAACACCCACTTCCAATTTCTTAGAAAATGGAAATCTTCAAAGCTAAGGAAACTGTCTCCAAAACTCAGTTCTCAGCTCTCAACTTGAAAACTGAATAATAATATTGATAAAACTGAAATTGCATATTAAACTAAGAATTTAAAAACGTATTTATAATCGCCCAAAAATGTGCTGCGAAGGACCATTCAGCGCAGTTAGTCGGGATCATCGATCCACTCGGTGATCCGCCCTTTGGTCATCTTCATCGCCTTTCTACTTTGGCCTTCAGCATCTTCAAGATCTGTAGCTTTGGGCGATGGAGCATTGCTTCGCGGAACCGTTCGGCGAATCGTCGACTGCTTCTTTACCGCCAACTTGATTTTCTCCTTCAGGGTTTGGCACACTGGAACATTAGGCGAGGCCTAGGCCCTTTGGCGATTTGCCCAATGGTTTAGGCAATCCTCAGGCCTTCTTTTCTTCGTTCTTTCAGTTGCCTTGTTCCTTTTTGCTTAATAGTATCCATGCTTGGTTCCTCAATCCAAATACCTGAAATTCAAGGATTTACATCAGTTATTGGCACAAAATATTCATTTGAGGACACTAAATCTATTAAAATAAATCCATAAATGAGTCCAAATTGTGGACTCATCGATGTACAACTTTACCTTTTTATAGTATAATTTTCTGACGAAAGGTGCCCATTTGGAAACCCTGGAGACACGGTAGTTCCGCCCATGATATAATCTCTTTTATATGTGCAAAGTAATCACCAAAATTAGGATTCAAGATACAATTTCATTGCTCATGGTTGATCTTGCACTACCATAACATTTCGTGTAATATTTGTATCCATGAACTAACTATAGTGTCGCTCATTGATTAGGAAGATTTTTTTTCTCTTTATATTGAATTATTTATGGAAAAGTGTAAAAGATGTCCTTAAGTTGCAGTAAATTGAATAAAAATGTTCTTCGTTATTAGTTTGATCCTAAAATATCTCTATTGTTGATACTTTGAACCAAAAAAAGCCCCTACTGTTACTTTTTAGACAAAAACATTTTTTTCCTAATAAACCTATTGTTTCTTTAAGCACATTATTTTTTTGATAAAATATTATTTTTGAAGAACCATTTTCATATTTTTTTTTTCTTTTAAATTCCCTTTGACTAATATAAAAGTGGAAAGTAATCTTTTTTTTTTAAAGCAAAAGTTTGAGGCTTAGATCATCTTTTATTTCCAAATCAAATATGGTCATAGGTTGGCCCTAAAAAAAAGACCCAACCCACTAAAGGAAATAAAACAAAACAAAAAGAAAAGTCATAAAATGAAATATCAAGAAGTGTGGACATCAGCACTTCCCTAAATCAGTCATCAGAGGAAGAAGATGAAGAGATATCGGGGGCGGTGAAATCTCCAGCTAAACCATATTCTCCGCAAAGCTCTGCTACCTTGCACAAACAAATTAGAATCTCGCATCGAGATAGTTGTTAAGCTCCATGAGGTGACGCTATTTCAAATCCATCTTCCAAGCTAAGTATTTCGTTACAAGCCTTCAATTCACTATCTTGAAATATTTGGATCTAGTCTTGTGAGATAACTTTCTTGCACAAAGTAGTGCCCATATGTCATAAAGATCGATCTTCTTGTTAGAAAAAGAGTAATTTGGATTTTTTTGAATTAATTGTATTACCTTCAATGATCACTATTTGTACTGTATTTCGCTAAGAAATAAAAATAGAAAAGAAAATAACTATACAGTTGTCATCTTCTTATTTGTTTAAATCCTAACTAAATGTAACCAAATAATATTCTTCACATTTTTGGCACGTGAGAAAATTTATCTAGAAACTTCCCTTTTCTATACAATTGTCTTTCTATTAGACGGTCTAGATATTGATTCTTCAATCTTGATCAATGCATCTGATATACCCACATCATCAAGAAAGATGTTTTCAATGTACCTAGACTTTGTCGAAGATTGGTCTTCCTTGTCTGAAATACTTTCTTTTCCTTCTTCATCATCTGTTATTTTCTACTTTTCTATAAATTGATTTGATACATCAATATCCCCTCTCAAATTGAAAGGATATGAAATGACCCCCAATTTGTCCAACAAGAAACGACGAGACCTCCAAGAAAGAGGTTTAGTGAATAAATCAGCAAGTTAAAATGTCAAGGGGACAAAAGATAGAGTAATAAGTCCGGAGACAAATTGTTACCGGATAAAATGGCAATCCAAGTCCACATGTTTCATTCTCTCATGGAAGATAGGGTTTTTGCCTATATGGATCACCGCCTGGCTATCAGAGTGAACAGTCACAAGTAAATGGGGCGGTCCAGACATATCGGCAAGAAGTTAGACAAGCTAGGTGAACTCAGTTGTGACCTTTTACATTGATCTATATTCTGCCTCGGCAGAAGATAAAGACATTGAGATTTGTTTTTTTATTTCCAGGAGACAGGTGCACTACCAAGAGTGATAAAATAACCACTGATTGAGTGATGAGATGCTGGACAAGCAGTGTAGTCGTCATTGCAGAAGGCAAGCAACTCAAATGATGGATCTGAAGAGAGAAGAATACCTTGTCCAGGGTCCATTTGAAGGTATTTCAAAACCCTTATGGCTGCTGAATAATTTGACTAAGTAGGATATTGCATATGTTGGCTTACTTTTAAGACAACAAATGATAAATCAGGTCTGGTGTGAGTCAGATAACTGAGCTTTCTAACCAAATGTCTGTATATAGTAGGATTAGGTAAAAGAGGACTATTGTCTAGATGAAATTTAGAGTAAGGGTCAAGAGGGGAAGACACAGCAGGACCACTAAGGTCAATTCTTGTAAAAGATCTAAAGCAAATTTCCTTTGATTCATAATGAAGCCCTGTTTTTCTCGAAGAATTTCTAGATCCAAAAAATAATGAATGTCCCCTAAATGTTTGACCTTGAACTCCTTGTTGAGAAAATTTGTGATCTTTGAAATTTTTGTCAGGTCATCACAAGTAAGCAATATGTCATCCACATAGACAACAATGACAGAAACAAGGTCTTTAGTATTCTTGAAAAAACAATGAATAATCATTCAGGGAACTGGAATAACCTTTGAATGTTAAAGCCCATACAAGATTGGAATACCACTGTCGAGAAGCTTGTTTAAGTCCATATAAAGACTTATTTAGGAGCCAGACCATAGAAGGATCAGGAGGAGTCATTCCTCCAGAAAACTTCATGCAAATTTTTTCTTGTAGAACACTATGCAAAAATCATTGTTAACATCCAGTTGATGAACACCCCAACCCCTTTTAATAGAAACTATAAGAAGACATATGATAGTGGTCATTTTGAACACCGGATAGAATGTGTCAGAGTAATCAGTACCTTCTCTTTGAATAATCCCCCGCACAACCAATCTGTCATTAACCTTGCAACTGAACCATATGATTTATGGTTCACCTTGTAAACCCATTTACAAGGTAAAGCTCTTTTTCTAGTGGGAATTTTTACCACATCCCAAGTATGGTTAAGAGCTAGGGCATTGAATTCATCATGCATAGCAGCTATCTAGCCAGGATGGGCAGCAACCTGTGCAAAACTGTAGGGGTTCAAGGACATTAGAATTAGAGAGAACTGCATGTTGATTGGGTAGTGACAAAGAACCAAAAGAGTAGGCAATGGGTTTGATAGAATAAACAGAACAAGAACAAGTTATATTAGTAAAAATAATATTGTGGGCTATATAATCATCCAGATAGCTGGGTGTGTAACTAAGTTTGCTAGACCTCCTTGAGGAAATTAAAAGAGGCAAAGAAGAAAGGGGGGTCTGGAAGAGAAGAAATAAAAGAAAGAGGATTGTTAGGAGGATGAGAAGGAGAAAGGGAAGATGTGAGAGAGGAGAAAGTAAGACTAGATATAGATGGAGTGGAATCTGATGTAGGAGTGGGTTGAGAGCGAGTGGCATTATCTGGAGTTGGTGGAAAAGTAGAGAAAATAGGAAAATCAGACACAGAAAGAGAGGCAAAAGGGAAATGTTGCTCATGATCATGAAATGGTACATATCTTGAGAAAAAAATTATTTTGGTGTCTAGTTCCATAAATTTGAAATCCTTTTTCCATGAGTATAGCCTAGAAAAACACAAGTTGTAGCCTTAGGAGCAAACTTAATTTTATGGTGAGCTAAAGTGGAGTCATAGCATAAACATTCAAAACTTCTAAGGTTCTCATATGAACGAGAATTTCCAAAAAACATTTCATAAGGAGTCTTTCCTTTGCGTAATCTAGATGGAAGTCTGTTGATCAAGTGAGTGGTTGTTATGATGCACTCCCATAATAGGAAATAGGTAACTGTGACTGAAACATCAAGCCACTGGCAAACTCTAGAAGATGTCTACATTTTCTTTCCACGACCCCATTATGTTGAGGAGTACCCACACAAGAAGTCTAATGCAAGATACCCTGAGATTTAAGAAAGAGTGCCTCTTGATTGCATGTCCCTAACTCCATAGCATTATCGGATCTGATGCATTTAACTTGTGTTTGGTATATTCTTTCAATCATAGTAAAAAAAATCTTTCAGGATGGAAAAAACATTACTCTTGCAACTCTTAAGAAAAGTCCAACTACCCCAAATATAGTTATCATCGATGGTGAGAAAATATTGTAAACCATTGTAGGTGGGAGATTTACAGGGCCCATGTGTCAACATGTAGTAAGTCAAACATTCTATAAGAATGAACATGACTAATAGGAAAAGGCAATTTGGTTTGCCTTTCCTTAGGACATATATCACAAACAAAATCAGGATTGGAAGGAAAATGTAAGAAATCAAATTTCTTTATTACCGAATAGGGAGCATGACCCATCCTTACATGTCAAAGATCTACATTAGGAATAACATTAACTGAAATAGGATTTGACTTAGACATGGAATTAATTCCTTCTTGGAATGAAACTACATTTTTCATCAAAGACCTAGACTCATGACCATTAGGTTGCAATAGATATAAACCTTCCGTCACTTCACCAAAAACTTGAGTTTTCCTCGTTAAAGGGTCTTAAACACACAATAACTAGGAATGAATAAAAGATCACAACCAGATTGATTGCATAATTTATGGATAGACAATAAATTATTCTTGAAATCTGGTACATAAAGCACATTTTCTTGAGAAAATTTAGATAGAATGGGAAAACTTCATGTTGTGTCACAACAATCTGGAAAGAGTTAGGCAATGAAATATGTATAGGCAGAGGACGGGGATTTAAAGAGATAAAGAGTATAGAGTTGAAACACATCTGTTCTGAAGCACCTGAATCAATGATCCAGGTGTGGTTAATACTGAAAAACAAGATCCAGCAAATGTTGATGCGTTGAACCCATTACTGGAAGTTCCTTCTAATTCCAGCTCCATCTCTTGGCAACTTGTTTCACAAATTGTGTATAGTGTTCCTTGTTGAGGAAGTTACCTGGTATGGTGATGCTTGTCTCCTTCTGTGAGTTTTTTGAAATCTCAAAATCATTCCCTGAAATTACTCCATTCACCCTATGAGTTACTGGAAACCGTTTTGATTTATTTGATTCAAAATCCCTTTGTTTTTTGAACACAAAATCATCATAGACCCAATGAGCCTATGTCAATCAACATGAACAAGGCCTTTTTTCCACATTAAGTACATGATACATTTGGATTGTACGTACTCTTTCTTGCTTTGTTCATCTGAGTAGAGTTACCCCTTTTTTATTGTTATTTAAATATCTATGATGTTATGAAGGATATCCCTCTTTGAAAAAGGAGATTTCTAGACTTATGATATGATTTACCCAGTGGGGTCACCATGAAACTCATTGCTTCATTAGCATATGAAATATTCACATAAGTCTCCCTTTGATTTCCATCCAGTAACAAGAGAGAGTAAGAATAATCAAGGTTGGGCAAATGATTCATCATCATGATGTTACCTCATGCCCGATCATAAACATCATTGAGACCCATATGAAATTGAATGATTCGTTGATCATGTACTAACTTAGCCAACTTAGATTTTCCTTCAGAAGTACTAACACAACTACAACAAAGCATAAGAGTAAGGTAGTCCAACTCATCCCACAATCGTTTGATCCTAGTGAAGTAACTAGAAACATCAGTGTTGCCTTCTACTATGATTGACAATTCCTTCTATAGATGGTATAGTTTAGCACCATTCTCTATGCCAAATCTACTCTCTAAACTGTCCCCAATTCTTTAGATATTTTAGAGTAGATTATACTATCTCCAATATCCTTGTCAACTAGTTGAGCAGCCAAGAAATAACCATATAGTTGTAGCAACTCCACTGAACATACAAAGGAGCTGTCAAATCTTGTGCAACACATGTGCCATTGATGAAATCAAGTTTCTTCTTGGCAAGTAAAGTGATGAGCATGGATCTTCTCCACCCTGGGAAACCTCTACCATTAAAAACTGAAGTAACCAGGTTCATCTCAGGTGAGTCAGAGAAGTGAAGATAATAGGGATGATGAATGTCGATGCTGGTAGCATTTTCTAGAGCAGCGATTACAGTTTGGTCACCCATTCTTCAAAGAGTGCAGATTCAAAAATATGATAGATGATTTGGGTAGCAATTGGATCGAGCTACTATCCTGATACCATGTTTGAAAGAGAGTAATTTGGTAAGTTTTCTAAATGAATTATACTACTTTCAATTATCACTATTTGTATGTGTATTTCTTTAAGAAACAAAAATAGAAAAGAAAATAATTATACAGTTGTCACCTTCTTATTTTTCTAATTCCTAACTAAATATAACAAAATAATATTCTTCACATGCTTGGCACGTGAGAAAATTTATCTGAAAACTTCCCTTTTGCTGTTCAGTTGTCCTTCTATCGGATGGTCTAGCTTTTGTTTCTTCATTCTTGATCAACGCATCTGATCTATCCACATCATCAGGAGAGATGTTTTCTTTGTACCTGGACTTTGTCGAAAATTTATCTTCCTTGTTTGAAATCCTTTATTTTCCTTCTTCATCATCTGCGAATTTCTGCCTTTCTATAGATGTATTTGATACTTCAAGACTTCTTGAGCTAGGAATATTGTGGTCTGGATGATATAAAGGAAACCATAGGTGAAATCAATTTTCTTTTTATAAATATGAATTCAGTGGATTAAAATCCCAAAGATTTAATACCATCACCAAAGCCCAGATCCATATAAATATTTTTTATTTCAATTTTAATAGAGGTTAATTAGATTTGGTACTTCTCCATACCGTTTGTTTGCACAAATGACAACTTCTGCCTTTCAGAATATTATGAAAGAAACTGGTGTTTCTGTCCCCATTCTCAAAAATCAGTCATACCCTGCTTTTTGTTGCGAAATTTTTTCTTCAAAATGCAAGTACTTTTTCAATTAAGCTTAAGGTCTTTATAGTACTGTCCTATTTTCAGCATTGGGATCCTCCTCAAATAATGTTTCTTTGATTTTAAGAATATCTTCCATGTTAATTAGTTGCTTAATAATATCACCTTAAGATTCTTTACCCACTTTGTTAAAACTTTTTAAAATTTGTTTATGTACTCCTTGAAATCAAGAAATGGATTATGAGATCCATTAACCTTCTAGTTTTGTTTAACCACATCAATGAAGGTCTCATTCTCTGTCCAAAATTTAAGAAATCTGAAAAGTTTCCTATGTCTCCCCCCTTGCTTCAAGAGTTAAGAACATAGGAGCATGATTCTTACTAAATGTTCCACATCCATGTGATCAAACTATCCTAGCAAGCCAAGATTAGTGAGCATTATATCCAACCTTTCAAATAAGCAAATCATTCACACCTCTACCATTGCACCATTTAAATGGGATTCCTTTAAATTGCATTTATGCTAAATCACAAGAAGAAATAGAATTTTCAAGATCTTCATGTTCAGATTCAGTAAACCTCCAATTTTATCCTCAGAATTTAGAACTACATTGAACCCCCCACCCCCCCACCCCATAATTAACCAAGAACTATCCATTCATGTTGTCAGTTGACACATATTCTTCCAAAGCATTATTCCTTCTTTTACGTTGCTTTTTGCATATGCACACGTGACAAAGAAATTCTAGGCATGATTGTGATTCTTTAACAGTAAGGTAAGGTGTTGTTCAGAATCTTTGATCACTGTAGATTCATTTAATTAATAAAAAAATTAGATTTTGCCATTGCAATTAGCTATCGTTAATTGCATCTTTAATCCTTTTCTGTATCTATTAATGTACCTTGAATGCTTAAAAGGCTCCAATAAACCAATAAAAGAGAATTTTTGAAAATTGTGTAGTATTTGAACCCTCTGAAAAGCTTGTTGGGACTTCACAAATCTATTATTCCATATAAAAGCGTTCATCTCTTGTAAATTGATTTAGATATCATGGGATGAACCCTAATTGGCTGATTATCCTCCCCATTTCCTTGCTTCTTCTCTCTTTTTGAACTTTTCAGAAGCCTAGGAGAGACATCTTCTTTAATAAGAAGATAATCCTGAAGTTCCTCAGAGATATCTATCTCTGTCATGCTACCTTTGTTTGAATCTCGTTTCCTTCTTTAAGTCTGAGCGAGACAATATCAAGCAATACTCTATTAAGAGAAAATACATTAATACTATTTGTCTCACCTATTTGAACTAGGTTGGGAATGATCATGATTGTCTTTTCATTATCAACAACTTCACCCTTTTGCATTGATACATTTGATTTGTTAGGAACTAAAATCACATTATCATTTGTACCCTCTCCCCGCTAATTTATAACTAAGGTATCATTAACATGTGTACTTTTTCCCCCTTATTCTCATTCACAATAAGTTGTGGATCAGTTATTGCATTTTGTTAGGTTAACGAAATGTAGTCAAAATTGGAGTTACAGCAAGAACAACTTTCTTAGTTGTTACTTCCACATCTAAAACCCTGCCTTGCTAAACAAAATCAACCATTGATGTTCTTGTAATTCCCTATTCTCTGCTGATTTCCTTTTTTCTTCATTCTTATTCTTTATGATCTCATTTTTTTGTTGTGGTGCAGGGACTACTAGAACAAGTGAAAGAGAATTTTGTTTACCAAAAACATGGTTGACCCAAGCTTTAGCTGATTTTCTCTATTGGGTAAATCTTTCACTTTTAGATTCATCAGGTTTGTTGTTATTTTCAACAATCTTCTCATTTGTATCCTTTAAACTGTGGTTGTTATTATTGGTTCTTCCTGATGCTTGATCTTCATATTTGTGAAATAATTCCCGTAGCCCTTCAAACCTATTTTACGCCATAGGTAAGGTTGAGGAATATGTAACCTTATTTTTGCTAGAATTTTTATCATTTACCACATTCCACACGCATGGATCACCTACCACTTTACCATTCGATAGAATTATAGCTTTTTCTTTATCAAGTTTATGCACCCATGGTTGAGGTTGTTTCATAATCTTTGTCCTAACAATAGTTTTCTCTCCTTACCTCCACCCTTCTGGATGTTGCCAATTCGGCACTCCTCTTTGTTGTGCCCTTGCATTATGCATTCTTCACAGTACTTCCGAACATAGTCATATCTTATTTGAAATACTTCAGTCCTCGTGTCCCCTATAGCTTCATTTATTATGTCCACACGAACAGATTTGGGAAAATCTCATTTTAAATTAACTAGAACATTGACTCTTGCACGACTTGGTCTAGTTTTGTTAATTGTGGCTAGATCAAGATGCACAAACTTCCTTCCCCATTTCCGATGCTAAAGAGAAGAGGCATTCTTTAACAAAGTAGGTGAGGAGAAGGTTGGGGAATGAGATCCATGCCAACACCTTAATATTTTCTTCATTAATTCTAAATTGTGCATCATAGATGAAAAAATGCATTAAATACGAGTAGCCATATTTTCATGAATATAGAAGGCTCATTTAGAAATCAGAATAATGAAATATTACTGAAGGGTAAGGTGTGTAAGAATGTGTTTCATGAGGAATAAACCAATTTGATAGTCCCCTTTAATGTCACATTGTTGAGGGATAAATTTCTCAATTCTTCAAGATCCGTGCAATAATAGGTGATCTTGCCAACAACTACATATTGTAGGTTTTTAATTCGCTTCCTCTATAGATTTGACATATGAAACCCCTTCCACCATGATAACTTCTTTTAATGGGATTGATTCAGAATTTGAAATAATATTTGAAACTAAATTCACAAAAGATATAGGCAAAATAGGGTTAAGAGGAGGTGCTTCCTTGGAGATAGGTTGTAAGAGAGGGGAAGTAGATGTTGAGAAAGGTAGACCATCCACCGTAGGCAGTCATCTACCTAGGGTTTGTCGAGCATTTTTAGGAGAGAGAAAGGTTAATTTATGTTAAATCCAAAACTATCTCCTAATACGTACTTGAATTCGAATAGAATTTTTTTTCATCGAAATATCTTTTTATCAATTAAATAGAATTACTCTATATACCTGTTAGTTGATAACATAGATCATATATATAACTATCATAGTAACCTTGTTCTTAATTTTTTTTAAATAATGATTTTTGAAAAATCTAATAAATAGAAAATAGTTTTATTTCTTAATGTTTTTTGAAGTGTATATTCCTTGATTTTAAAGTTAATATAAAAAAGGTTTAACAACAACTCCATCGATGATGTTTTAAACATATTTTGTGATATAAGCATGTAATCATTTTTTGTGTTTTATCGCATTATGATTGTTCTCTCTTAAATTTGAAATTAAAAATTATATTAGCAAATATTTATTATTCTTCAATTTGGTAAATATAAGAAATATTTTATCAAAAAAAGAATTTTATCGTTATCTAAATGAAATAAATGACAAATTATTATTACTAGTAGTATTATATATATATGGAAATTATTAAAATGTTGTTATTAGGAAAATATCATGTTTAAAAGGAAGAGAAACAATATGTTCAATAGACAAAGTGTATTTTTGACCCAAAAGTAACAATAGTGGAATTTTTGGAACAATAGATTGACGGTAGGGACATTATGGACCAAACTTTGACATAAGACATATTAGTTCAATATTTCGCATAGCTTAAGGAAATTTTGACCATTTTCCAAATTATTTATTATTAATCTTGTAAAGGACTGGTAAAAGGGAGTGACCTCGCGCACATAAAAAATAGGATTGCAAGGTAAAACACGTCGATTTACCCACTACGTTCGAGATACACGGTAAGCCTAATCCAACAAGAAGTGTCTAAATACACGACTATTGAGTATATTTTTTATCATAAAAAAACACTATCATACTTTCTTTTTCTCTGAATAGTTTCTGGGAAATTGTTTGTGCAAACTTCAAATTAAACTTTCAATCATGAGTGCACGTGTTTGTAAGTAATTGTGAAATCTTGTGTAAGTAACCGTGAAATCTTGGGGAGAGATCAGCCACAACGATTGCATCTCTACAAGGCTGGAATCACTTTTAAGACATAAGTTTGCCACAACACAATGTAATTATTCGTTTACTATTTTTAGTTCATGTTTAGTATCAATATTCATTATTTGTTTTCTAATAGTTTTCCTATTCAGTAGCTTCCAATGGATTTGCGGTATGACAATTTACAAAAATATTGATTTAGAGACTAAATGTTAACAATTATGTACTCCTTAATAAATGATTGACATAAATAGTCTCATTAATAACTTAACATGGCTAACACTTATGACAGGGTATCTGGAAAATATCTCATTAATGTCATAAGGAGATTTGGTTTTTTAGAAAGAATAATTGACATGATAGTGAAATCGATCAGCAATAACTAGGATCCAATATTAATGAACGGACAATCCTTTGAATTGAGATCCCTTATTCCCTACTCTATTTATAATTGCATCAGAAGTTTTGTCAAGAAGCCTAAATAGAGTATTTGATGATGTTGAATTTTAAGTTTTTGGGATACCAAAATAGAGTCCATCTATAAACCATTTATCTTATGCAGATGATACCATTTTGTTGTGTTCTAGACACCCTACATATATGAGTAAGATGATAAAGGTTTTGAGAAATTATGAGACTATTTTGAGACAAATGATTAACATACATAAAAATATTTTCTAACTGCTTGAGAAGGTACCTACAGGGTTGTGCAATCAGATAAAAAGGATTACAGGAGTGAGACGAAGCAATTTCTCTTTTACATATCTTGGATGTCCTATTTTCTATGGGATGAAGAATAAAGGCCATTTGGAAGATTTCAAGAAGGCAGTCAAAATGATGAACTTGTGGCGGAATAGACTACGTTGTATGGTGGAAGGTACTTATTAATAGACCATGTCCTACAGTCTATGCCTAAATATTTGTTTTAAGTTATGAACCTCCCAGTGAGTTTGTTAGATCAACTTCTTTTTGCTAAATTCCTCTAGGGCAATGGCATCGGTTCAAAGAATAAACATTGGGTGTCTTGGGATAATATGTATTATCCAAAAGAAGAAGGGAGATTGAGATTTAGGTCGTTACATGATGTATCCTAGACTCTCTTGGTTAAGTTTTGATAGAATTTTACAACCACTTCATCTTTGTAGAGTTCATACATGTGGAATAAGTATTACGAGAAGTTTCACCCAATTATAGTTGCACGATGGGTGCATTCCATGTGTAGAGGAAGATGACACTAGTAAGAAAAGAGCTGGAGCACAATATGTAGTGGTAGAATCAAGCAAGAAATTCTGATTTTATAATTGGGCAAAACAAGAGGCTTTATATTATGTTGAAGGTGATACTGCTAATGAGGAGGAATTAGAGGTGAAGGATTTCATCACAAGATGAGGATGACATGAACATGAATTGCGTGCAAAAGTATCAAAAATAAGTTGGAATACATTATGGAGAGTATAAATCCCCCTAGCAATGACCATCAAAACGATATTCTTTGGTGGATGGGTAATACCCAAGAAAATTCCACTGTTAAATAAGCATGGAAGCTAATGAAAAAGCAGGAAATCAAAGTAGATTATGGGTATATTTGGGCTAAGGGAGTTCCTTTTAAGGTGAATTATTTCCTATGAAGTGTGTGGAAAAAGAGAATACATACGGATGATAATCTAAAGAGATGAAGATTCACATAGTGTCAAGATGTTGGTGTTGTCAAACAAGGGAGGAAGAAACAATGCCACACATTTTTTCTAACAACCACCATAGCCAATAGCTTTGGAGGAAATTTGTTATTTTTGCACGTATAAAGATGGAGGGGATGCATCTACAATAACTAATAATTGCCTAGTGAAAACACAATGATTCACCAAAATTACAATGGATATACTGAACAATGCTTGCAATATTCATGTGGACAATCTAGAAGAGGAGGAATAATATTAAACATGGAGAAAATACTTCTCTTAGTGGAATGGTGATGCAAGTACAAGATTTGTCTAGGAAGTTAGTGAAATGGGTACCCCCATGGATATACCTGGAGACAATAATGTGGCCTAATAGTTCAAAAGCTTAAGTGTTACAAACCAAAGCTTCACTTTCTTAGTGTAATCCGGATGCCACCGATTCACATTAGTTGAAGTGTAACACAAATGGGACATCTAAAGGGATCAAGGACTGGGTTCATATGGATTCTATCTAAAGAATTCTCAAGGAGACCTTATATATGCTAAGGCTAGAGGAATCAGTAATACTGCAAACAAACAGGCTAAGCCAGTAGCAATTTATGTTGCATTGTAGTTTTTTGGGAGAGGGAACTAGAAGAGATCGTAATTGAAATTGACTCATTAAGCCTTTTGAAAATGATACGAGAGCAGTGGGGGTATCGTTGGAGCTAGTGGAAAGAGTGGATATTATAAGAAAGAGACTACAACAATTAAATCACATATCATTCATACATTATTCAGAGAAGTAAACGGTGTGTCAGATCTATTAGCAAATGAGGTGGTGAATTCATAATAAACAACAGACTATAGAAACTTGTGGATTACCAAGCGACATAATGAAGCACATAAATAGTGACAAAGCACAAATCTCAACATTGAGTTTCAGAACATGGCGAATTACTATTCATCATTAACATATGGACAAAAGCATCAACAAAGAAGGACAAGCAATCAAAAATAGCAGTCACATGGCAACAAAATAATTTACAAAACCTATCTATGGCATGAAACCATAATACACAACTACGAATTTAAGCAGGTTTACTCGGAAGAATACATCATATATGTAATAAACGCTAAAAAGACATGTTTTAGCTATGAAAAGATAGACAGTTGGATTGAAGACAACCATTAGAATTCAAGAAAGTTTGAAGAGAGAGAGAGCTACCAACTCATCTTCATCTGGCCATGAAGACAGAAAATAAGGAGGTTAGTGTAAAAGGGGAAGGAAGAAGAAGATTAGGGTTAGCTTATCAGAGATTCATGAGTGACGAACTCCAGGCCTCATTTTTCAATTCCTTGGGGATAAACCCCGACCACCTACACAAAAAGCACCATGAATTAGTTGGTCAAAGGAAAAAAAGAGAACTAAAGAAGGGAGGAGATTTACCAGGTAATAGTGAAGGTGATAGACAAAGCTTTAACCATCACAAGAAGGGCCCAAGCTTGAAAATGACCCATAAGAGGAGCCAGAACAGTTGGGAGTTCCTCCGACAACACACTGGCATCTTATTGCAGATGAAATTGATAAAGAGAAGGAGTATTGGGTACTCTCTTACACTTAATAGATATATGACCATTTCAGTAAACCTATGGACTTTTTGTTTTATTAGATTAGGCCTCAGGCCATTTCTTTAAAAAAAATGGATTTTGATTATAATAAAACTTGTCTCCGAACGTTAATTTTTTTTTTTAAAAAAAAAGAATTCTATGAGACTTACTTTATTTCGTTATATATTTAAGGAGAAGTCATTACAACATGAAAATATGGTAGTATAACATATTAATATCATTACACCAATAATAAAAATATAATTTATTGTATAAATATTGTTAAAATAATAAAAAGTAAATTTAACTCCTGGGTGTACATTTTACGTTTACCCCTGGGCTTACTTCCCAAATTCTAGAGTGTACGTCATATAAATATACGTCTTTCATTTGTGTCCCAAAGCGTTTTTGGCACGTTCCACCCCGAGACTCGCCTCGAAAGTTCCTTTGAAAACACTTGTCAAATCTAATCTTGTCTAGATAAATATGAGGTTAAGGCATTATAATGTGAATGCCAAAGAACACATCTCAAGAGAACGTGACGTGGATTGTCATCTTTCATTAAATTTAAGTATTATTAAAACTATGTGGTCAACTACAATTTATTGAGATTTTAATATTTTATTAAATGGGAGAATTCAATAGGTCAAATCAATTAATGAAGTCATAAATTCTCTCAGATGTTACTTCCTATAAAACCCAGACTTCTACTACACTCTCAAAAAAGCAGAACCAAATCACTCCCTCTGAAAACTACTTCAAAAATCCAATCTTGCAAATGAGCCAGAACTATCCCTTCCCTGTTTACCTAGTAAACTCCCAAGTTGTAGGGGAAACTACAATTTACGCCACCTCTATGATCCCATCCACATTTTCGACATCCTGGTTAGAAATGAGCTTGCAAGGTTACTCCTTGATCTTTAATGTACTCATGGAGAATCAAGTAGTAATGGTTGTAGTTCAAAACCCAACGTTCATGGACCAGCTAGTCTCAGAGGGTATGATAATGGAGATGGTGACTTACCATAGTCACTTATGGATGTCGAGCATTCTACACCCACTATTCAACTACCAGTTCCCTATCATGCCATTTTTCCATATCCCAACATGGGAATCCTCAATGAACTACCAGTTCCCTATTATGCCATTCTTCTATATCCCAACATGGGAATCCCCACTTAACTATCAATTCCCTATCATGCCATTCTTTGATATCCCAACATGGGAATCCCCACTGAATTATCAGTTTCCTATCATGCCATTTTTTCATATCCCAACATGGGAATCCTCACTACCAAATCCTCATCAGATCCTATCTTTGATGGAGTCCCAAACCTTTCATTTCGTTTTTCAAAACCTACAGGACATGGATCCATTTTTTCATCACTGGATGATGCAGGGTTCGGCTCAAGGATATCCTTTCTCTCCATCTATAACTCCATCGGGCTCAATGGGTAGCACAAGATCCCAAGTGCCGAACAACATAGAGACCACATCCCAGCTTCCTCTTCCATTAAACTTAGTCCCAATACAATCAGTGGATTCCAACACTCAGGAAATAGAAGAAGCCTTAGCGCTAATAAGAGAAACAGGAACTCAAATAGGTGTTCTAAAGGAAATAAAAATGATGACTTATAAAGAGAAGTTTGACAAAAAATTTATCCTTATTTGTCCACCAAATTTAGTAAAATGTTCGATAAATATCAGGACCCTAGTCAACCCCGAGATAGGAAATTATGTACTAGTTTTGAACCCAACAATGAAGAACAATCCAAATGTGGAATCAATGACCATAAGGAATACTCCTATGCTAACCCCACCAAACCTAAACAGATCAATGAATTTTATAGTATGGAACTGTAGAGGAGGTAATGGTCCAAACTTTAGGAGAAATTTTAGATCCTTGCTGGATTGTCATAAACCACCCTTAGTAGCGTTGTTAGAAACAAAAATGCAGAACCACCAAGTCTTATTGGATGATTTTCCATTCAACAAAATGATTGAGGTCCCGGTAGTGGGCAACTCTGGTGGCATCGTTGTTCTATGGGATGATAACCTGGTGGAGCTTGACGAAATTGCAATCACCGAGCAAGAAATACATGCAATGATCAAGGTATGTTCAAACAACGATTTTTGTCAATTTATTTGTATTTATGTGAGATTCTATTGTTACTTAAGCAAAATTCTATGGAATAACCTTCATAGAATTAAGGACACGTACTCTAGAAAATGGCTAATAGTCGGGGACTTCAACAAGCTTTTGAATAATGCTGACAAACTTGGCGGGATCCCCTAAACAATTCCAGTAGAAGGGATTTTTGTGATGTAATAAATTACTAAGAACTTATCTATAAGGGGTTTAAAGGTAATCGTTACACATGGTTAAATAATACATTCAAGAAAAAAAAAATAGCTTCATATTTGAGTGACTTGATCTCTTTCTTGCTAATGAAGAATGGCTAAAGAATTTCCTGATGCCCAAGTCCTTCACCTACCTAGAACTCTTTCGGACCACTGCACACTGTTCTTATCCCTATTTAGAAACAATTCCTCTTTTAGAAAATATATCTTTTTAGATTTGAAACAATATGGTGCTCACACCCATACCTCCCCAATATTATTAATAATATCAAAAATGATCAAAATCTTCCCTCAGTCATCTTAAAATTTAAACATGATATTAGTATTTGGAATAAAAAAGCTTTTGGGAACGTATTCACCAAAAAGGAATCATAATGAAAAGACTTGAGGGTATCCATAACTCTAAAAACTACCCGAATAGTTTTTTCCTCCAAAATCTTGAACATGTCCTAATGAAGGACTTCAACAATAGTATCAAACAAAGAAACTTGACCAAATATAACGCAACTTCATATGGGGACCACATATGCTAAGAGAAATGTAATCTTTCTATTAATGATTGTGGTAACTTTTTTAGGATATGTACGACCTTGCATATTATCAATTCAAGATCATGTTCATTTCATAGATTATCCTTTGATCTTCTAAAGACGTTAAAAATAACATTAGATTAGTAATACCAATAGAGGAGAACATGCTTTATAATTCAAGATAAACATGGAACTGGGTAGCAGGGATTGTTCCAAAATAAACATTTGCAGTGCTGCAGGTGCTAAAGTTGTGTTCACATTGCATGGTCTTCAGTTAACAAAAAGCCTAAACATTCAGGAGTTTGAGATCTCCGGAGGTAATAAATATGATAGAATCTGAAAATGACGCTTATTCAATTGTCATTTTTTATTGCAGAGAGTTGCTTCACCAGTTGGGGGATCTTCAGATCAAGCATAAGTTTAGGGAACAAAACACGGTGGCTGACCTATTATCTCAAGAAGGACAGAAGCTAAATGATGATAAACTTTTTGAAGAGTGGACAGTTGCACCAATGTTTTTGTTTTGAAGGCATTAAAGACAGATAAGGGAGAAACTTCTTTTACTAGGCTTACACAGCCTTATTGTAATTTATTAAGTTGTAAGACTAATATGCAAGAACTAATAGATAGTGTTAGGGGTAATGTGGTCAACCCTGATGTAATGGTGCATATTATATAAATAAAATATATCGTCGTATTACCAAAAAAAAGTCAATTGCTTATTTTCTTATAATTTGTTTAGTTACCATATACTATGTTTCTTTTATTATGACTATACCTTATGTGTATGGAACAAAAAAATGAAATATTTAAGTAAAGTTTTTCACAAATTAATTTGGCCTACATATTTAACCCAAATCAGAGGACAAAATCATATATTGATATTTGATTATATACATTATGGTTTAGATAAAGATTTATTTGGTCTCGATAAATTTTTTAGTCTTTCAGTTCCTTAAATAATTTTTGTCTTCTACAAATAATACTGACATATGTTATCATGTAGTACTTATCTTACTTTACGAGGAATGATTATATTTTAAAGTCTATCGAACATTCTAGAATAAATGTATTCTTTTTCTAATTTTAAATGCCTAAATGATGGACATCTCCGAGTACAGTCTTGAAATTTAAATATATATTTTTAAGAAAATTAGTTTAAAAATTATATATATATATATGGTGCTAGTGTCGATAAGTAGAATTATTTGGTGGTGTGTTTCCAAAAATATCAATCCAACCTATATGATTTTGGTTCCTTCATATCGATTTCTCAATTCCATCACGTGTTTTTTTCCCTTAAAATCATATTAATACATTAGAGGAAGTAGCCAAGCACTATTATAACTTTGAGAAACAATAGTAATTCAATTTATCCAAATAATAGATAAACTAATAGTAGGAATTTTTTAACAAAGAAAACTCAGAAACTACACTTGTAATAAAATCAAATTTTATCTTACATTTTTGTATATTTAATAGTAAAAGTAGTGAAAGAAATATGTAATTTTTCTCTCTGCATCACGTATTTTGTTCTATGTCATCCAAATAATAGATAAACTAATAGTAGGAATTTTTTAACAAAGAAAACTCAGAAACTACACTTACTTATAATAAAATCAAATTTAATCTTACATCCTTGTATATTTAATAGTAAAAGTAGTGAAAGAAATATGTAATTTTTCTCTCTGCATCACGTATTTTGTTCTAAGTCGATCTCTTTTGTTATTCATTGTCAAATTTCAAAGTGATACGCTTGAAATAAATGAAGAAAAATGAAAACCCCACATATATATTTGAGATAGGCTTCATATAAATTTTCTCTCTAAATTGAGTTTATATGTAATAATCATCCAAAGAACTAGACAAATTTTGGATTAAAATTGAAGCAAAAAAATGACCTGAAAATAAGACTTACAAAGGCTTTGATGGTTTACATTACATCCACATTGTATAGTTTTATCGGTAGTTCTTTCTTTTTTTTAAAAAAAAAGTGAGTGGGGTTGGTTTAGAAGATGTGGGGTAGTTTATTTATAGGATAATGACAATTTATGAATTTTATTGGTTTTATAATTTGAATTTGAATTTAAATACAAATTTCAAACGAATTGTTTTCTCTTCTTGCAATGTGTAAACGTGGAAGGGAGTTTTAATTTAATTGAATTGGCTGACGCTATTGTGATAATGATGAACTTAAAAATTGTAACAGTGATAATTGATTTCAAAAAGAGTATTAAATTAATTAGTGTTGTTGTTGTTGTTATAATAATAATAATATAATAAATTATTATTATTGAATTAATTAGTTTTGAAGAATTTTAATTTTATTAATGTTATGATTATATTATTATTATGATATTATTATTAGTATTAGTATTGAATTAATTAGTTTTTGAAGAATTTTAAATTTATATTTTTCTTTCGTATTTTTTCTTTTAAAAATTACATATTTTACAAACAGTTTGTTAAAATGTCAGTTTCAATTCAGGTTGGAGACCGTGAGGAAATTAGTATTATTTTTTAAATATTCTTTAAATTACAAAATTATTTATTTATAAAACATCTCTAACGTTAATTTTAAAAATTGTTTCAATTAAGGCAGAAGACTCGTAAAGATATTTAGGGGAAGTGGAATTTTAGATAGTATTATTTTTAAATATTTCGTAAATTATAAATTATTTATTTTTAAAAATACTCTAATGTTAATTTTAAAAATTGTTTTAAATCTATGTTTTATTTAAAGCTGTAATGTAATATATTTACATATAATTAATTGTAATTGTATAGAAAATAAACGAATATTTAAGTATGTATATTGTATGGCACCCCCTCCTCCCCCAAGCACCCTCAGGCTTAGAGGGACTAGAAAACGTTTTTTTTTTTTTTCTGTATCGTCGATTTTTATTGCCTACTTAAATAAGCTCTCGAACCTCGATTTGCTTATATTTTTAAAAGCCAATAAAAAGACTAATTAACTTTATCAAAAAGTGGGATTTAAACTCAAAATAATCATAATTCATTTTGACAACCCATTATAACAAGTTTCTACACATTTACTTTGACTTCTTTGATGCCTCTCAAAGAGCAAAATTGGTTTGATGAGTGCAAATAAGGAAGCTGGAGCAAGAAAATCAAAAATCTTTTTCTTGTCCTTCAGGTTAAAGAAAAGGAAAAACTACAAAATATGGCAAACATTAATATACATTTAAAATAAATAGCTATAATTTTAATTTTTTTATGTTATATGGATATAACTATACAATAAATAGCAACGTTAGTTATATATAAATAATCTGAAAAGTTATTAATAATAAATAGGAAAGTTATTATTACACACCCAATTGATTATGTCTAGGCATGTTTTATGTGATTGGTTTCCCATGTTTAACCTCATTAATACTTTCTCTTTCATCAATCTTTCTATATCACAAATTTTATGTATTTTTCTTCCAATTTAAGATCTTTTTGATGATTCTAGGAGCAATTTTTGTAATTTGAATTCATCAGATATCGCTTAATTGATTTTATCCTCGTTTTTATGAAGATCATATTTATATACATATATATTGCATCTATTTTGATAGGCTTTCGATTGAAGAATTATTTATTTCTACATTACAATGGCTATAGTTATAAATAAATAAAAGTAGTACAAAAAGAACACGAGCAAAAAGAGATTGAGGTTTGTGTAATTGTCAAATTTGTATATAGTAGAATAGTTATATACATAGATACTTGTATTCTAATATTAACACAAGTTGAAATGGTGATTTGTGAATACAAGTATATTTGGATACATAAGTAATCTATCGAATTTAAAAGGTTAATTGGGCAATACAAGTATAATTGGATACACTAATACTATTTTTTTATAAACAAATGCATGAGTCAACACTATGGCTGGCAACGGGACGGACTGGAACCAGTAATTCCGGAAAAAAATCAGTGTACCCGTCCCGGACCGGTAACGGACCGATACCGGACCGGACCGGAAATCGGGTCCCAACTGTTATAATTAAATTTTTTTTTATTAAAATTAAAAAATTAGGAACATTACACAAATAATATTAAAACTCTTATAATTTTATTAGAAGCAAAAAAATTTATACTTTTAAAGTTTTAAATACAAACTTTCAAACTTTAAAAGTATAAAAGTTTAAATTTCACAATTTAAAACTTTGAAAATTTAAATTCAAACTTTAAAACTATAAAACTTTAAATTTCACCCTTTAAAAGTTTGAAAATTTAAATTCAAAGTTCAAACTTTAAAACTATAAAAAGTTTAAATTTCACACTTTAAAAGTTTGAAAATTTAAATTTAAATTTCAAACTTTAAAACTATAAAACTATAAAAGTTTAAATTTCACACTTTAAATTTTAAAAGTTTGAAAATTTAAATTCAAACTATAAAAGTTTAAATTTCACACTTTAAATTTTAAAAGTTTGAAAATTTAAATTCAAACTTTAAAACTATAAAAGTTTAAATTTCACACTTTAAA
>JAJOOF010019256.1:0-16135 GCA_029582545.1 Solanum lignicaule
TAAACTTATTTTAGCATGATTTAGTACTTTTAAATTATGATCATTTTCATTATGACTTGTTAATTTGCAATATTTGTTTTACGCGATTTCATTATTATTATTATTTTTGTTGGATATTTTAGTGTCATTAATCATATCATATAGTGTTATATTTTTAAGAAACATCTTAGATAGTTGTATTTTGGTAGGACTAAAGAAATATTTGAAGTACAAGTAAATTATATGTTTGTATGAATACTTTACCGGAAAAACCCGAAAAACCGAAAAATCCGAAAAAACCCGAGGTTGAAAAACCCGAGTTTTATTGATTTGGTTTGGTTTATAAATTTAAAAATCCGACATAAATGGTTTGGTTTGATATTTGAAAAACCCGAACTAATCCGACTATGTACACCCCTAATCTGGTGAATTTGTAGATAGGCGTAGTGGACGTGAAGGTTATAGAGAGGAAGCTAATTATAAATCGACTTACAAAGTGAATGACAAAACTCATGCTGTTACTACTGAGTATGAAACTAATGTTACTTATGAGAATCCAAACAAATCCAACAACTACAATAGGTTTGAAATAATCATTTAAATATATCGTTATACGATTTTGGTCATTTAAATTTACGATCAAGTATGAGATTAGTGTCAAGTGCAAGAAGACTACAACTTATGATAATAGCCCTAATAAATTCAACAACAACAATCGTGATGTTTGAATTTGTTTATGCGCATCTCGAATAATATTTATCGCTGGGTGTTTTTTGCTTGTTGCATTTAAGGATGTTATTGTTGGGGGTATGTTTTTATGTTTATGGTTATGTTGGTAGTTCTTGGAGTGACTTTTGGATTTCATCAATTTGTTTAGGTACTTCGGTACATGTTAAATTGTTGGGAGAGTTTTCTCCAAAAAAAAAAAATCTTGCGATACAGAAATTCACATTAGTTGATATCTAATGAGAAGATTAGATATTAGATATATATCGGATGAAAATTAAAAAAATCACACAAAATATATATCTTCTTTAATTATATACATTCACCCAATAAATTGTAAAAAAAAATTAAAAAAAATTTACTTTGAGTTAATCTAAACTTATCCAATAATCAAGGTGACGTGACACCTTTTTATAACCAATAACATTGCTAATTAATGCATGCATGTCATTGACACGTGCGTATATGAATGTGACTTATGTTGTGAGTGTGGGTAAGTCATTTTGGAATGGATAAAAGAATCCTGACTAGGTGGAACTATTTTTGTTTTTTTTGTAATTAAAATTTATTAAAATTATATTAAATATGTCTTTAAAAAAAGAAAAAATCAATAAATGTAATTTTCCAACAAAAGGAATTATATTTTGTTACAATGTGAACAAAAGAAGTTAAGAGGAAAAGTCACACTATTTGTTACACTCCAAATAATGCATTTATTTGTTCTAATCTCAACTCTTATCAAGTTCAGCAGCCTCTGAGTCTCATAATTTCGAAAAAAATTGTACATTAATTAAATTAAATTAAAGTTGAATAAAAAAATATTTTTTTATTTTTTAAAAAAAATACCCTTACTTAATCTTCAATTTCAAACTCTCTCTTATATAATAATAAAAAATAATAATGATAATACCAATTTGGTTTCTATCAATTTTGAAATTAAATAATACCATTTATAACTAATAAATAATTATTCAAATAGTTGTTATTTTAAAATATTAAAATAAAATTAATTATTAATTTCAGCCTAACCTTTTATTCAATAAGAATAAATAACAAAAATTAATTACTATGATGAAAAAAGAAAATATTATTGGATTGAGATAAATGGATAATGATAAGTTAGTTAACTTACACATTTAATCAATGTCTTTTAAAAGTTGAGTGAAAAAAAATGTGACATTTAAAACAAATCAGAGGATAAATATTCACTTCATTTAATATATATTTTTTTAAAAGGAATTGTGAAATGTATTTGGACAAGTAAAGTGAACATAGGAGAGGAAAAATCTGTAATCTCAAAAAAATAAAAAAAATAAACATGAAGTTACACCTTTCTCTTTGATATTTTTTTTATTACATTAGTTGTTGATTGTAATACTCCCCAAATTTTTTTTTAGTTGTCATGTTATGTTTTTCAAAAGTCAATTTGACTAATTTTTAAAGTTAAATTAGATTACATTAATTTGAATATCCTAAATTAAAATTTTAGATATTCAAAAGCTATACAAAAGTACTATACATTGCATTTTTTTGCAGATGAAAAAATGTATCATTAAATATTAGTTAAAGTTCTTATCATTTGACTCTAAAAAAGAAAACCATACCAACTAAAAAAGCATAGAGAGAATACTAATTTACAAATTGGAGATTATATTTTTTTTTTACTAAAGCATGATAATTAAAATAAGTCAAAGAAAATATATAAGGGTCATTAATACTAATATCCTTATTTTGTGCTAATTTTTAATTTATAACAAAGTAAAAAAAAATAAAAATTGATGGACATAAATATATTCTTTATAATCACATGTTTCTCAAATTATCCATAATATGATTTCAATTTCTAAAAAATTTAGAAACTCCTCCCATGATTTCAGTTTCTAAGAACTTATATCGAGTTTCTAGAAGACAAAAATTAAATCACCACAAAAGGGTAATTAGTGCAATTTTCAACAAGTTTACAACTATAAATAGGTCCAAAACAAAGTCTAATATCATTAATTCATCTTTTTACTTCTCCTCTTGACTCAGTTGATTGCTCAATTCCCAAGAAGAAATAAGACAAGCATCAATCTAACTTGGTACTTCTTTTTTATTTTTAAGCTTTTTGATAAGTTTTTATATATACATTTTGTGTTTTTTTTTTCTTTTTATTTGTCTAAGAAAATGATGATTTTTTTTTATATACAAATGTTCTTTTGTTAGATTCACTCTGTGTATAATTAATGGGATTAATGTGTTCTTTGAACATTTGTGCAATTTTCTTTTTTGATTTTCAACAATCAGTACTCAAGAAAAAAAAAGAGTTGGCATTTGATGATTGTAGGCATCTCTACATGTTTGAGTTTTCATTTTTTGTGATTAGGATTTTTTTATAATTGTATATGCTAAGGATGTTCACTATTAAAAAAAAAAATTTAGTGAATTCTCAAGGTCATGGTTGATTGGTTCGAAGGTGAGGCTCTCTTATGGGGAGATTTGGAATCGAATTTAGTTTTCATTTGCTACTCGGTCATGCGCTCATTGGATGAGGTTTATCTAGTGCAGTTTACATTATCTGTGTGGTTTGCGAGTTATTACACAATGAACAACTTATCACAAAATGCTTATTCGAAGGATAGAGGTCGTGAATATTTTTTTAAAAAAAACAATAAAAATCAACCTCCAAAAAAATTGATCTCCGAAGCTTGATTTAAGATTAATTTTTTTAAAAAAATCGATCTTTGGAGGTTAATTTTTTTAGTGGTAAAAATCGAGAAAGTATAAATCAATCTCTGGAGGTCCTCCTTTTTGGGTAAAATATCGACCCCGAGAGGTTGATTTTTAATTGTATTTTTTTTATGATATACCAAGTACCAACCTATGGATATTGTTTTTTACAAACAAATATTTTTAAAGAAACCAACTTCTTAAGGTTGGGTTTTTCGCGAAAAAATTACTCAATGCAGTTTCACAATACAGTTTTGGTGACACAATAATTCTTATTGTACAAGATATCAAATGTGAGCCTCTATTTCATTCACTCTGCTTTAATACGATGTGTAACATCATTATCAATCTCTCCATTTTCTTGAGTTTTTTACCCAAGATACTAGAGACTTCCTTTCTTGGAGATGAATTGTGTATCAATCCTTACCTCCACATCTGCCACATGGGTTCCATTGTTGAACTTGCACTCCAAATACTATGTATTAGCCCTGCTCAATCCAAACCCTTTAGACTTCAGGATCTGTCTCCAAACCTAGACAGACCTCTAGCCTATCATTAATTCTATCACATGTCTCATCGATTAAAACTATGTCATCTGCAAATGCAAATAACATACACCAAGATACCTCCGCTTAGATATGTCGCGTCAGTCCATCCATCACCAACACAAATAAAAATAAGCTAAGAATTGATATGTGGTGCAATCCCATCATAATTGAGAAATTCTCCGAGTCTTCTCTCACTATCTTCGTTCACGTCTTGGCTCCCTTATACATATCCTTAATCACACTAAATTAAGCTACAAGTAAACCTCTAGCCTTCAAACATTTC
Source organism: Solanum lignicaule (assembly GCA_029582545.1). Lineage (NCBI taxonomy): Eukaryota > Viridiplantae > Streptophyta > Magnoliopsida > Solanales > Solanaceae > Solanum > Solanum lignicaule. The sequence continues at coordinate 4,246 of JAJOOF010019256.1, forward strand.
AATAGAACCCTCTAGAGACTCTGTTATATTCCTTTTCTAGGTCAATGCACAACATATATATGTCCCTCTTCCTCTAACTATAATACTTCATCGATCTCCTTACGAGATGAAAGCTCCTGATAAAATGAATTTGAAGAGTATAAAGAAAATAAAATTAAAGTCTAATTAATTTAACTAATAAGCATTAATGGTATAATAGTAGGAATGTATCCTACCAACGGTACAATTTATAATTGTATAAATTAAAATCGATCTTTGGAGCCAGAGGTCAATATTTCGATAAAAAAGACATTCCTTTTTTTAAAAAAAAAATTGATATTTGAAGGGCGATTTTTGATATCAATTAAGTATAATATCTACCTCAACTTTAAAAAACTGATTTTGTTCAATATTACCCAAAAATCGACCTTTGAATATCGATTTGGGAGGTTAATTTCGACTTTTTAAAATAATTATCCAACATTATCTTCCTCGATATATTTATCAGCATACTATACAAAGAAAGACTAGATGTTAAGTCAAAATAGAAAGACGAAAATGTTTATAAAAAATTGAAGGACCATTTTACCTTTTACTTAAATACTGTTTCTATAGTATTATGTTACTTGAAAGTAAACTTACCATCCAAAATAATATACTACATACGTATTATAAATCATATACTACACACGTATTATAAAAAAAAAATTATACAATATATTGGGTGAATTTTATATTCATTTAATACAGTAAGGATCTTATATTTATTTTAAATTGTAATTTTTTTTTTCTTTTGGAGATGTATACAGAAAACGACTTTATATTATATAGTAATTTAACAAAATGTAAAGTCATTACTCATAAAAGTTGACCCTTTTAGCCACCATCAAACCTTATTTAACTTGAAACAATTTTTTAGGACAATCTAATCATGACAAGAGTCAACTATCAATTATTATATTTCATGGTAAAAAATATAATACTCTTTGTAGTAATTAACAATCAAAATATACATGCTAAAAGTTAGTTGACAAAATCACTAAGAAAAAAAAACTGAAATTAGCTATGAACTTCATCGTCAAACTGTCACTACATAACTCATAGGTAACATAATTTTTTGATAATATAGCTATGAATTGTACTTTATTTAGCTACAGAATTTGTCCGTTGCTAATTTTTGTGTTTTTTGTTTTTTTGTAGTGAATGGATATTGAAGAAAGGAAAGAAGACCTTGAGTGTCCCAATTTAGGAATTGAGAGAAAATATGATGAGATTTTTGTACAAGTGAAGAAGTTATTGGTATTGGCAGGGCCTTTGATGTTAGTTAATATTTTGTTATATTCCTTACAAGTGATCTCTGTTATGTTTGTTGGTCATCAAGGAGAGCTAGCTCTTTCTGGTGCTTCAATGGCTACTTCCTTTGCCTTTGTCACCGGCTTCGGCTTGTTGGTTAGTCTTACTTTAACTTCTTCGCGAGATATTGTTATAGAGAACATATAGTATAACATAATATGAAAGTCGGATTCAAAGAAAATTTGGTTGGTTTAGTGAATGTTGTTATAAAGAGGTCTGACTGTATATGGAAGATAGTTATTGAATGTATTGCTAAAGTGAGACGTTGTTACATTAAACACACAATATAAATAAATGTCTGAAAATCTGCACGTAACATATGTACATAGAAACTAGTTTCTAACATTTTTATGTATGCGCTTTTGATCAGATGGGAATGGGAAGTGCATTGGAAACACTGTGTGGTCAATCATATGGTGCAAATCAATATCATATGCTTGGTATTCATATGCAAAGGGCAATGTTTGTTAATCTTTTGGTTAGCATACCACTTGCTTGTATTTGGGCTAATGCAGGACGTATTCTTGTAATCTTGAGACAAGATCCGGAAATAGCAGCTGAAGCAGGAATTTATGCACGCTTCATGATACCGAGCATCTTTGCCTATGGACTACTTGAATGCCAGATTAGGTTTCTACAAGCTCAAAACAATGTTGTCCCTATGATGCTTACTGCAGGAGGAACTGCGTTGCTGCATGTTTTTGGTTGTTGGATTCTTGTGCTCAAATCTGGCCTTGGAAGCAGAGGAGCTGCTCTGGCTAATGCTACATCTTACTGGATTAATGTGTTCTCGTTAGTTGCGTATATTAAGATATCACCTTCCTTCAAAAGTACTTGGACCGGATTCTCAACTGAAGCATTTTCTGATATCCCAAGATATCTTAGACTAGCAATTCCCTCCGCTCTCATGATATGGTATTCCTCAACTGCTTTCCTATAATCTAATCATTGTGTTGCTCGGACTCTCCAAAAACTGTTGTCATACCCGTGTCAGATCCTCCAATAATGCATTATTGGAGGATGTGACATGCACCTGACAACATTTCTGAAGAGTCAGAGCAACATAGTACAAATAATGTCAATTTGACTCTTTCCATCTTTTGAAACTCAGCTTGGAGATATGGTCGTTTGAAATGATGGTTCTGTTGTCTGGTCTTCTTCCTAATCCGAAACTAGAAACCTCAGTTCTTTCCATCAGGTTAGTTTTTCAACACATTGATGTCACTTGCAAACATCATGTTTGATGTTCATATTATATTTTGATCGCCTGGCCTAACGCGACTTTACTTAATTTTCCAGTCTTAATACATCTGCTATGGTACATATGTTGCCTCAAGGACTAGGTGGAGCTACAAGTGTAAGAGTTTCCAATGAATTGGGAGCTGGACGACCAAAAATAGCTCGTCTTGTAGCGCGTACTGCAACAATCTTAGCTACTACAGAAGGCATTCTAGTAGCTATTGTCATGGTTTCGATCCGTAAAGTCTGGGGCCATTGCTATAGCAATGAAGAAGAAATAGTGAAATATGTTGGGAAAATGTGTTTCTTTTTAGCAGGATCTCACTTCTTAGATGCACATCAATCTATATTTTCAGGTTTGTCTAAATTGTGTATATGAGACAAATATTACTTTTTATACATATATAATAAATCTTGAATACTCTTAGCGAAATTTGTAGCTTCGTCATTGACCTTATAAAAAATATTTCAGGTATTGCTAGAGGATGTGGGTGGCAAAAGATAGGTGCCTATGTCAATTTGGGAGCCTTTTATCTGTGGGGAATACCAATTGGTATTGTGTTAGCTTTTGTCTACCATGTTGGAGGAAAGGTACTATTTCTTCTCACATTTCATTTTCATTGCATTACATTCTTGAGTTTAAGTTATATGCACTGACAGATCGTGCTAAGATTTCTTACGTTATCAAATGTATTGTGACCAGTTATAGAAGATTGTTTTCCCCTTTTTTGAGGTTACCAATTAATATAACGTTCATATAGAGAATCACGTGTTGTTACTTTTTAAGCGACTTAATGGTGTAAATCTTTTTTACAGTGTCAATGCGTAGAACTTATACTCTTTATTCTATATGAGTTGAATTATGTGGCAAAAAAATTGATGTATACATACCTGTCTAATTGTGCAAAAGGGACTTTGGTTGGGAATCATTCTGGCCATTTCTGCTCAAGTAGTGATTTACTCTGTTGTTATTTTGAGAACAAATTGGGATGAACAGGTTAGTTTTTTGCTCCTTTTTAAGGTTTGTTTCAATTTCAACAACCTATGTTGCTCGGATTCTTCAAAAATGTCACCAGGTGCGTGTCAGATCTTCTATAAGTAGTGCATTTTTAAGGATCTAACATGAGTGTGGCAATACTTTTTGAAGAGTCTGAGCAACATAGCCAACTTGCAAGAACTAATCTCATGTGTTGCTCGGACTCCTCAAAAATGCTACAGGGTACGTGTTGTATCCTCCAAAGTAGTGCATTTTTTGAGGATGCAACACGGATACACCAACATTTTTGGAGAGTCTGAGCAATGGTGATCAAGATCAAGGAATCATTGTAGATAATGCAAGTTTGTTGTGTTTTGTAGGCAAAGAAAGCAGCAGTTAGGGTGACTCAAGAATCAACATAGAATAAAATGGTAAATGAGATTGATATCAAGCATAAAACAGATCAATTTCATGCTCCATCCAAATCAATGTTGCTTAAGACTCTAAAAAAATATAGCAACACTCGTGCCGGATCATCCAAAAAAGTTTTAGGAAGGATTGATTTTGTGTTTGTTCTTTACCAAACGAAATATTCCCTTCCGTTTCATTTTATGTAGCAGTGTTTAATTGGACTTGGACTTCAAGAGAGTAAGAAAAAGGCGAACTTCGCCACATATTAAAGAAATCTTTAGAAATCGTTGTTTTAAACATGTCATTACATTTCTACATGTTGGTTTAGTTCAATTCTGTTATCTAACTAATTCTGTTATTTAACCAACTTTCCCGCTAATTGTATCCTTCAACTAACTCACTAACAAGGACAACTAATCAGCTAACTAATTATGCTAACTCAGGTACTAACTATAATATTTTGATATGAGTATGTACGTATTCCCCAAATAATCATGAAAATTAAGTTAACATGCTATAACGTATTCGCCACTTACATAATACAACTTCATTATATTCACTTTAAAATCCACGTAACGTAGTATCAACCAACTTATGATGTATGATGTCACGACCCATGCCTATACCCTGGACGTGGCCGGCACTTGAGAACCATTACTGGTCCCCAAGCGAACCCTTATCCTGGTTGACTACAAGCGAAAGACTAACTCAAGCATACATAAGCATCAAATTGAAAGAAACGTTTAAAAAGAGTTTACTGAATCTCAAAACTTCGCTGGATATACTGAGTATGAAACATAGTTTTAAAGAAAACCTATGAACTGAAAGACTCTCCAAAACTGTCTATCTATGAAGCCTCTATTATATATAGACGAGTGTCGGGACAAGATTCACGACTACTCAAAATGCTACTAATATTAACAACTCATAAAATTTGAGTTCTCCGGAAGCAAGGAGACCTCACTCGAAAGTTGACGAGCGGATGAAGTGATCTCAACAGACTCTTGTTGATGATCCTAAAAACCTGCATTTGCATCATTAAAAGATGTAGGTCGAATGACATCAGTACATTGAATGTACGAGTATGTAATATAGTTGAATAACAAATAACTACATGAAAGGACTGCAATAGATATAGATATATACTCAACTGAATGTAAAGAAATAAAGAAGTGAAATCATTAAAACTTGACAAAAAATACTTACTCATCTCTGAACTCAACATATTAAGTGATATAATAAAATAAACTTTTAACTCTATTTGAGAGATTCTCTAACCGAAAACCATCACTATGAGCTACATGATGATACAACGTCTCGCCCACGCTGTCAGAACTATCATATATCATGCCGGGATATAGGACACCTCAACTAAGTAGATCCACTAAGCAATAAGGATTCATCTAAAAAGTATGATCTTGTACCCATATATATATATATATATACACTCATGCTTAAATATATAAAGCATACTCTTTCTCTGGTTTGAGATAATTACTCAAGCTATCCTCTTAAAAGAGGTAACTGCTCTGAAATAACTCTAAACTCATTGCTCATTAGAAAAGAAGGTTTCTCTTTGCTCAATGTAAGAACACTCTCTCTTTTCATGTAAAAATGAAATATTTGGGGAATTCTTAGTTCCCTTATACTCTTGCTCAAATCTTGGTTAAAACTCTTTCTCAAACTCCTCTTTACTTTCTCAAAAACTCAGTATAAAATAAAAATGTTGGCTTTAAAAGATTCTCAAATTTATAACTCAAAATAGGGTCCATGTTGAAATATAGACATGGACAACTCAACTCAACTCAAGGATCTGAATAACAATATAGAAACACTCAATACTCAGAACTCAACGATACTATTCATCTCAAGAATACTCAATTAATAGGGTTCATGATGAAATATAGACATGAACGAATCAACTCAAGAATCTTAATGCATAACATATCGCTATTCAATAATTAGGAATAGAATTTCAAAAAGAATAAGAAACTTAAGAACTCAAATCTCATCTCAAGAATACTCAAATCTAGGGATAGAATCCTAGATTACTCTTTTACTGATTTGAAAGTAGATGTAGGGCATGAGGACGAACTAGTCCAACACTATGATAGTCTTACATACCTTGAAGAACAAGGTTCTTGAAGAATCTTGAAGAAGAACTTGATTAGAAGTCTTGAAACCCTAGCTTGAAGGAGAACATGAATCAAGAAAATCTTTCTTGAGATTCTTGAATTAGCTTCTTCAAAACCTTATGGTCAAGAATTAAGATTTCTATTATTCATTCGTAATTGTATGAAGGAATTTGAGTTGGAAAGAATGAAATTCTTGGAGAACGACTTACCTTGAAGAAGAATCTTGAAAAAGATTGAAAGAATTTTGATTTTTCCTTTGGATTTTGCCTTAGGGTTTGTCAAGGAAGAGAATGGGGGATTACGAGATGAAAATCTAATTGGTTTGAGCCTTTAATTAGTCAAGAAATTCATTTAGGGTTTTCTTAGAGTAAAAAGACAAAAAACGATCCTTTTCAATGTTTTCCCGTCGGCTAATTCGTCACTGCATTGTATCATGTTACTAAACTGGTCATAACTTTTTACTCAAAATTCGGATTGACGCGAAATTGATGGCGTTGGAAAGAAGATTTAAACACCTTTATTTGATAGGTTATAAGCCATGTAACTCTTTATATTCTAAGAGATATGGTCATTTGAAGTTGACCCAAGTAGAATCTTACATCAAAACTTAATCGGTAAGGAAACTTTCAACTCAACTTTGTGCTATGAGATTCTAGTGACCTTAATTGATATCCAAAATCATTCTCACCCAAAAGAATTGACCTTTACACATATGAGCAATTTAAGAATCACCCGGTACAATCTTATTCACAAATGAAGAATGGCTCGGGTCTTAACTTAAAAAATTTCGGGGTGTTACATATGTATTCCCACATATTTTCATAATTCGTTATTGGCTTCCTTTTTTTCTACAATTTTTTGCAGTAATCATATGGTGCTATTTGCATATAATATTCTTTTGCATTATACATGCTTAAAATTGTCCTTGGCATTAAAGGTGTTGCTTTGGAGCATGAGGGTGGCTCAAATAAAATTGATGGCCCAAAATTTAAAGTATATTCAATAAAACTAGGTTGTGCGTGCGTGACACGTGCATCTCGTGCGTCATAAGTGCATCTCGTGCGTCACAGTGCATCTCGTGCGTCACAATGCATCTCATGTGTCATATGTGCATCTTGTGCGTCCCATGTGCATCCCATGTCAATTAGTAAAAAAAATTTGAAAATCACATACATATTGTTAAAGTGATCTCAATTATGTCTATTGGTCATCGCAGAGAGCTAGCTCTTTCTAGTGCTTCCTTGGCTACTTTCTTCGCCATTATACGATTCTTTGACCTATGTGATTGATAGTCATGTTGTTTTATCAATTGGGAATGGAAAGCACACTGGAGACGCTTTGTGGTCAAACATATGGTGCTACACATCATCACATGCTTGGCATACATATGCAAAGAGGGATGTTTGTTAGTCTTTTGGTCAGCATTCCTATTGCTTGTATTTGGGCTCATGCAGGAAGTGTTATTGTTAATTTGAGACAATATCCGGAAATAGCAGTTGAAGCAAGAGTTTATGCATGGTTCATGATACCGAGCATCTTTGCATATGGGTTATTAGAACGTCATATTAAGTTCTTACAAGCTCAAAACAATGTCAAGTCCATGATGTTTATGGCATGAATCAATTTGTTGTTGCATGTTTTGAGCTGATGGATTCTCATCCTCAAAATCAACTTGGAAGTAAAGGTGTTGTTTGGCTAATGCTACGTCATACTGGATTAACATGTTCTTGCTAGCTGCTTATACCAGAATATCGCTTTCTAGTGAATGTACCTAGACTGGATTTTCAAGAGAACCATATTTGGATATCCCCAAGATATCTTAGACTAGCAATTCCTTCACCTCTAATGAGTTGGTATTCCTCTATTGCTTTTTAATAAATGAGTAATGCATTATATTATAATTTCAATTTGACTTTTTCCATCTTTAGAAACAACTTGGAAATATGGTCATTTGAGTTGTTGGTTCTTTCAAATCCAAAATTAAAAACCTCAGTTATATCAATCAGGTTCATTCGTTCTGTCACACATTACCCTCTCATGTTGATATCATATTTCACTTGGCCTAATGTTAATTTTTCTATATTTACATCCTTAATACATTAGTTGTGTTCCATATGTTGTCTGAAGGACTAGGTGGGGCTAAAATTGTTAGAGTGTCGAATGAACTAGGAGCTAGACAACCACAATCAACCTGTCTTGCAACACGTACTGCAACACTCTTAGTTACCGGAGAAGGCACTCTAATAGTTGCACTCATGATCTTGATTCGTAAAGTATGGGGAAGTTGCTACATCAATGAAGCAACTGTAGTGAGATATGTAGCAAAATGCTATTTGTTTATTTATGCCTTCTCAAGATCAAGAAAGATATATTATACAAAGTCTGTTGTGTGTTATGTAGGCAATGCTAGCAACACAAAGAATATCTTCATACATGATTAAGTTAAGTACAATCAAAGAAGCTTGAAAGATTAAGTTAACATGTTATAAAATATTCACCACATACATGATACAACGTCATTATATTCACTTTAATATCCTTGTAAGTAGTATCAGTCAACTTATGATGTATGTTTTCCCCAAATATCTTCATAATTCCTAACTGACTTGCTTCTCTTTTCTACTGGAGATGGTTTTTTGCAACAATCATACGGTGTTCCTTGAATTGAATATGATATTGTAAAGCACCATTCATGCTCAAAACTGGCCTTGACAGTAAAGGTGTTGCTCTAGCTCGTGAGGGGTGACTCAAATAAATTGATGGCCTAAAGTTTCAAGTATATTCAATAAAATTAGGTTTTATGTGTGTCACACGTGCATCTCGTGTGTCATGTGTGCATCTCATGTGTCACATGTGCATCTTGTGTGTCATGTGTGCATCTCATGTGTCACACGTGCATCTCGTGTATGTGAGAGGTATATATGGCTTATTACCTGTTGGGAGTGCCTGCTAGTGTGGTGCTAGTTTTTGTCTACCATGTCGGAGGAAAGGTATTATCTATCACGCATTTCATTTTCATTAAATTACTATCGCACAACTGATGATACTCAAACTTTTTCGATCATAATATAAAGGGACTATATATGGTTGGGAATCATTATGGTTCTTTTTGCATAAACTCTGATTCATTTGGTTGTTGTTCTGCAGACAAATTAGGACAAACATGTAACTTTCTTTGTTTATTTATGTCTTCTCAAGATCAAGGAAGATATAAAATACACAAGTCTGCTATGTGTTTTGTAGGCAGTGCAAAGGATATCTTCGTAATAGGGCCCTCTTTCGCGAAGAGTTGCCTGCTATGCAGATCCTTGCCCAGACATCCAACTCTGTGATCGCGAAGACTAGGCCCAAATTGCTCTAAGATTGCAATATGCTAATAGTTACTATAAGTAGTAAAGATTATGATTAGTTTCCTTAGCTTGCTTTGATGAAGAATACAAGGCTAATGTACTTGAATGCTAATTTATTCATGGAGTTCTTGCTGAGTCGAAAAATTCCTTCTCAATTTCCTTGAGCATTTCTGTGTTGGTTAATACCAAACACGACTCCTTTTTATGAACAAAATCTAGATTTAATATCTAACTAATGCTTCAAAAACATATGGTTAGTTAACAGTGTTTAGACTATCCGATAAAACACACAAAAATGCTATGTGGGACAAGTTGAAATTTTGCTGGTAAAACTCAATCCGCGCCCTTTCCATTGCCATCCTAATCAAGTGTCATTCTGCATTTTCTTCTATGTTAACTAGCTCTGGAGCCACCCTATCAACTGCTTTATTTGCCTACAAAACTCAAAAAAAAACCCTGCATTACTACTGTGTTGAGACATAATATAATTAACTAACTAAACGTGATCGTTCTTCCATTTAAATTTTATGATGAGTTGGTAACACAATTCAAGAATATAGCCGAGTTAAACATGAATTTACCTCTTTTTCCCAATTTGTCTGCAGAGTAACTACAAAAAGAAGTAGTGCTTGTGCAAAAAGGGCAAGAGTGATACCCAACCATAGTCCCTGAAAATCATATCATCGTAAGATATTTCCATAGTTCCGAATATGGAAATTCTAAGTAAATGAGAAGCTTGAAAGAGTACGGACATACCTTTCCACCTATATGGTAGACAAAAGCTAATATAACACCAGCAGGTATTCCGAAAAGGTAATAAGCTCCCAAGTTGACTACAGCCCCGATCTTTTGCCATCCACACCCTCGCGCAGTACCTGTATTTTGATAGGTGATAAGGTCATCTAGTCATTTAACTCTAGTGGCAAAATTCAACCATAGGGTTTTGCGGATTCAGAAGAACTCAGTGTTTCAGGGTCGAACCATATATGTATGTGTGTGAAAAACAAATATAGAATGGGTTCTTGAGTTCAAAAGTGTTGTCAGGTGTGTGTCAGATCCTTCATAAGTAGTACATTATTTGAGTATATGACACGAGTGTGACAACATTTTTGAACGAAACACAGCAACAGGAAACTCGTATTGTAAAATATTGGACGAACCTGAAAGTACAGATTGAATACCATCTAAGAAATGGGATCCTGCTAGCAAGACTAGCATTTCTGCTACATATCCGACTACTTCTTCCTCGGTGCTATAACAGTAGCCCCACAGTTTACGAACCGAAATCAACACAATTGCTGCAACAACCCCTTCTGTAGCCACTAATAATACTGCAGTAGTAGCTGCTAAACGAGCTGCTTGAGGTCGTCCCGCACCTAGTTCATTTGAAACTCTTACGCTGAGGAGGAAGCCAATTAAGCATACAAACTAATGAAAAACCATATAAAGGAAAATGCAACAGAAGGGGATTTTAAAATGCTAAGAGATTCACCTCGTGGCACCGCTTAGTCCTAACGGAATCATGTACACCATAGCACATGTATTAAGGCTGAAACATTTCAAAATTAGCAACCCTTTGATACACTAAGAGATTAGTAGTTAGTGTGACATAAGAAGAAGTGCAACCTGATAGAAAGAACCGACGTCTCTAGCTTTGGATTCGGAAGAAGTCCAGACAACAGAACCATCATTTCAAACGACCAAATCTCTAAGCTGTGTCAAGAAAAGCAAAATACTCTGATTCGTTTGTTTCATTTTGAAAGGACGAATATATGTTTACGTAGATTAAGAACACTACCAGAGCATAACAGCAGAAGGAATGGCAAGTCTCATATATTTCCATATATCATGAAATGCCTCTTTTGAAAATCCAGTCCAAGTGTTTTTGCAAGAAGGCGATATTCTGACATATCCCGCTAGCAACAAGAGATTAATCCAGTAGGATATCGCATTAGCAAGAGCAGCACCCTTGTTGCCTAGGCCAGATTTAAAGACCAGAATCCAACAAGTGAATATATGCAGTAAAGTAGTGATCCCCGCGCTGAACATCATGGGGATCACATTGTTTTGTGCTTGTAGAAATCTAATATGACACTGGAGAAGTGCAAAGGCGAAAATAGTTGGAATCATATAGCGCGCATAACTTCCTGCTTCAGCTGATATTTCCGGATCTTGTCCAAATAATACAAGAAGATGCCCTGCATTAGCCCAAATGCAGGCCACAGGAACACTAGCCAGTAGAAGAACAAGCATTGCCCTTTGCATATGGATACCAAGCATATGATACTGCTTTGCACCATATGATTGCCCACATAAAGTATCCAATGCACTTCCCATTCCCATCTACGAAATTCAGAGATGACAAAACGCCACTTAAGTTCGTATCAAATAACTAAAAAAGTAAATTTCTATGAACTCCATATGTATCAATTATGGATGCAGGTAAA
>JAJOOF010019257.1:0-27044 GCA_029582545.1 Solanum lignicaule
TTATATTCTATTTTAGATATATTATCTATTAATTGATCTAATTTGTCGTTATCAGTTTTTGTGATATTGAGTTTTTTATATTCCGGATATAATTTTTTTAATTTTCTTTTTATTTTTCTTAACTTTCTACTAGTATGTTTCTTCCTGTGTTTCTCATTATCCATAGCTTTGATACCACATTCCATTCATAAAATCCTTGTGGTACAGTGAATGCTGTTAGTTTTTTAGATTCGGACAATGGAGACAAAGAGCTGAAGAGTGATGTATTTGAATCAAACTGTTAGCTCCCACTTAGCTTCAATCAAACACTTGGAGACCAAAATGAATCATTTATCGGCTCAAATGAACCCAAGAGAAAAAGTTACACTCTCCTGAATCTGAATAGTCACAAGGAGAGGAAAAGTGCTTGGGGATGCCTAAGATGTGCCTAAGACAGTTTCTAGTGAGAAGGTTGATGATGGGTGAAGTCTAGTGCACCCATCCAAATTGTGGTTGATTAGGAATCGTCAAGGATAGATAATGTTAGTGTTGGTGATGAAAAACGACGATCCTCCTAAATTGTTGATGTTGAGGAAGAAACATGGAATACTCCGCTAAGGGTTATAAGCCTAAGTGTCCTCCTCCTTATCCATAAAGGATGATAAAAATTATCCGTGAATATTCCACTAATTGACACTATGTTTCAATTTCTAGGGTACTCAAAATTCAAGAAGAAGTTGCTACAAAAGGTGAGGGTGGTTAATGGGAGAAGATCCAAGTGTATCAACATTGCAACGTTGTGATGACCAGTTCATTCGCCACAAAGAAAGAGGCTCTGAGAGCTTTCACCATTTTGTGCACCATCGGCGTACATAAATTCGATAAAGCCTTATGTGATTTGGGGAAAATTATCAATTTGATGCCTTATTTGATTTTCAAGAATTTGGGTTTTGAAAACCCCAAACCCACTCATATAAGGCTATAAATATTGCTCTATCAACAAGATGTTGGTGTACTATTTGACAGGTTAGCCAAAGTAGACAAGTTTATTTTTTAAGTGGAATTTATAATGCTTGACTGTGATGTGGACCTTGTGGTGCTTATAATTTTAGGCTAACCTTTTCTCTCCACAGGCAGAGCACTTGTTGATGTGGATATTGGAGAGCTTCAATTTAGAATAGGAGAAGAATCAGTGAAGTTCAAGATGTGCATACCTACAAAGCCACCTGTTGAGTGTAGAGTGATGTCCGTGAATGAGTCAGTGGATGAGCTGGTGAAAGATCTACCATTGATTGATCTCTCTAACACCATTGATTGATCTTTGTAACACCATTTTGGCCTGGGAAAGAGAAATGAAGTTGGATAAGACTCAATAGTGAGGACTTGTTGAAATTACTCTATGGGTTTGAGCCAAGGATGAGATAATCCGAGTCCGTGCATATAATAAAATTTAACTTTTCCAAAGAATGTATGCATACAAGATAATTAAGGCTTAAAATCCCCTCAATTAGAATCAAAACATAGCAATAATTCATGAACTTGAGTCTAATGAGTTGATAAAATACAAAACTCATTAGGAGTCATACATGTACCTGTGTTGACACATGTATTATGCACGTGGGAAGATGTGACATATAGGTATCGCACGAGTGCAATTTTTGCAACATTGTCGTGCCAGTTCACTATACTAGACATGCATGTAGCAGTTCCGCACCTGCATTTCATAGGTTGTGGGCAGGTACCTATGTTTCTTAAAAGTATTTTGGTTAAGTCTTTCACTCCACCTGTTTTAAGAAGCATGACACATGTGGTTCACAGGTATAGAACATGTGCCCCATCTGAATATTTACAGAACTTATCACTTCTTATTATCATGCATCCCTGAAACAAACCAAAAACAACAAAGAGTGAAGTTAAATGATTTGAAAAACACTTGGGTTGCCTTTCAAGAAGCACTTAATTTAACATCACAACTCAAAAATACTTCCCCAAGGTTCAACAATCATCTAGACGTATTGCTTCTTTAGAAAGACTCTGAACCACCCCGTTCTTTTATTCAATAATCGACATAACTTCATTTGGTGGTTTCACTGACTTTCACATATTGAACATGACCTCCTCAATACCCATTCAAAACATGTGTTCTCTTAGCTCAAAATCAACCAATGCATATCTGTTAGCTAAGAATGGGAGACTTAAGATAATGGATACCTAGAGGTCTACATCACAATCCAATACCACAAAGTCCGTCGGATGGATGAACTTGTCATATTTCACCAACACATAAAAAAATACCCAATGGGCATTTAATTGACCTATCCGCCATGAATAACCGCATTGTAGTAGGTTTAAGAGCTCGTAGATCCAATTTTTTAAAGATCACAAGGGGCATCAAGTTAATACTAGAACCAAAGTCGTATAACGCCTTGTTAAAAAATACACTTTGATGGTGAAACCTCTCGAATATTCTCTTGTGTCCAAGTTTCTCTCTATAATAGATCTACAATATTGTGACCCCTCCACTATACCCAGATCAACAACCCTCTTCTTCTTCAGCAACTTCTTCATAAACTTAACATACCCCAACATTTGTAGTAGGGTATTCATAAACTCCTTCAACTTCTCACACAAAACACTTTGGGGTTCATCACTCATACCATCAAGAACTTAACCACTTCTAGTAAAAAATGTCATACAATGATCATTATTCTTTGGATTATGACGAGTGTCACTAGGAAACATGCCTTTAACTACAGATTAATTTTAGATCATAGGCGATTCATTTGAGTTTCAAGGTGCTGAATTGATTCAAATACGAGCCTATGGTTTAGGTAAGGTTAGACACATCACCCTTTAACTCTTTCACTCCATTATCTATAATTCAACTCATTTTAGTACTCAAGCTAACATTTCTTTAATCGTTAAACCTGCGAGGTCACTAACACTTGGTTAGTTTGGAGTTCTATCAGTTTTATAGGGAGACACATACAAATTTGCACTTTGTTGGTTGTATCTATCTCCCACTCTTTCGTGATCACAATTACGCCACTGGCTATCTCGATCTCTCCATTGTCTTCTGTATCTCTCCAATCTTGATTCTTATCATGATGATGCCAAAGGCTTTGGTTAGCACCTTGAGAAAGAACCCGCCCTTTGGTTCGACATGTAACAAACCTCTTATACAAACACTAGGTGCGTTGCCTCTTCTTCTATAGATGCATCCGCATATGCTCAAATGACATTCACCTTTCTTACCCTCATATCCATCATATGATTTTCTAGCAATTCTACCTTAGTGATTATTTTTTCCATGACTTCATTTGTTTCATATCCCTTTCTTCTAATCTCATTGTACTACTAAAAATTGCCGAAAAAGTGATGGCCAAAAGAGATGGATTGTGTCATTTTTTGTCAAAGTTGATGGAAAACGAAGTAATTAGTTATGTCCCTTTTGTCCTCAATATATTTTGAAATACGATGGACTGCATCACTCCAAAATGATGAACGATGTCGTTTATCGATTAATTATTGTTTATTTTTTGAAGAAAGAGACGTTGTTCGTCACTTTTTATTTTTAATTTTTTTTTAAAAAAAACGATGTTGTCCGCTACTTTTATTTTCATATTGAAGAATAATGAAGAACAAAGCGATGGACTAAGTGACGCAGTCCATCACTTTTCTGATTTTTTTTTAAAAATAATTTGAAAAGCGAAAGACAAAAGGTCTTCATCCGTCGCTTTTCTGCCACAATTTTGACATCCGAAACTAGCAGTTTCTGTTGTCTACTTGCAAATCAAATTTAATTCATTCATCTCATTCATAACATATCAAACAGAAACACAACACACAAAATATATAATAACAAACTTAGTCAAACATTCAAAAATACCAAATCATAATTTAAAGACTTAAAAAGTCTTTCAAAATTAGTACAAAAATCTAAAATGTTCGCTTCTTAAAGGGATGACTGGTAATGGGTAGATTTTATAAACTCATCATCCTCACAGTCATCGGTGTCTTCGATAGGAGAGGACGCAGTAGGCCGATGAGTGAGGTTGAACACTTATTCTTAGATTTTCTCAATGGCTTGTTTATGCTTTTTTTAGAAGCTCTTTTTGTCTCACACGTTGCCAATGCATGTGTAAGTTCTGCTATTTTTGCCGATATAACCGCTATCTGAACACCGTCAAGTACCTCAACTTGGCATGGCGATCCAATACGTGCTAGACCAGATTGGAGTCGTTGTATAGTGTTCCGAGAGCCCATCCTATAGATTTTGCTCTTATATGACCCTTACCACTTTTCAAGTCAAATTTGAGAGGACTCGTAAGGCATGAGCTATACCTAAATAGTATATATATTTATACATATGCATTTTTTATCTTAAATTTCTAAATTAAACAACTTACTTAAGTTCATTCGGTCCACCCACTCATCCGTATCCAACTCATTAAGCTTTTTCTTCACATGAGTTTTCTTTAAAACCTCATAACGAAGGAGAGTACGCTTCAATTCTTGTTCCTAAAAATATAAATAGAATTTTAGATCACATTAATCAAATAATATTTAATCAACTAATTAATTTAAAAGTATGAATTAGAAGTTAAAATTTAGAAAATTTACCATCTCCCTCGTAATTGTTCTAACACTCTTTCCACCTCTAATGTACAATGAGAACCCTTAAGACAGTGTCTAATTTTTTTCTTTTTCAGAAAACGCCTTGAATTCATTGCATTCCAATAATGAAACATCATGGAAACTAGAAAACTGATTTGGGAAGAAAAGTGCAGAAATTTAGCATTGGTTCAATTCCTACGAGCACACATACGGACAATAAAAGGTCCTACGACCCGTTGAAGGGAGTCGTAGGAAAGGTCTTGAAAGGGTGGGGAAACTTTGAGTTTTTGGACTTTCCTAAAGACCACTAGGATAGTCTGTTGAAGTAACTACGACCCGTAGGAAGGGCCCGAAAAAAGTTGCCTAAGAATTAGTAATTGTTTTGGAATAAAGGTTCTATGGGAAGAGGTCTACAGACTGTCGATATATCAACAACTCGTAGAAAGGTTCTCATTCAAATTTTTCAATATTTTGTCCCTCTATAGTTGTTCTTACAATTAACCAAGACGATCCGTAGGAATTCTTGTGGACCGTAAGTCAAGTCATAGGAGTTTACTGATAGTTTATTATTAGGGGTAATTGGGTCTTTTTATGTGTATTTAATGCCTATACTATGTTATTTTGACCCTAATTTTAAGTTACATAACTACCCTTCTATTCACGAAACTACCCAAACCCTCTCATTCTCTAAAATTCCCAAATCCCATCCAAGTTCATTCCCTCCGAATCCTCTCAAGCTTCAGGGGAGAAATTTAGGGTTCAAGCGTCAAGTATCTCTTTTCCTCCATTGCTTTTGGGCTTAGATCATCAAGGCATGTGGGAATTTATCAATGGGTTCCATTCACTGATTGATTCCCAAAAGATCTCAATTCTCCAAATTTAATTTCATCACAATTGATTAGGTTTTCATCCACATCTTAACTCCACCATCTTAGTAGAACTACCCTCCCTCTTCTCACGTTCTTCAACCCGAGTGGTAAGGTTATAAAGTCTCACCACATAAGAGGTCAACAAAACTCACTTATCTACAAGCTCAACCTGAAAGGGAGTCAGAGCAGCCCCAATGGTGATATAAATCATCCTTGGTACCTCCCTCCCAAGGCAAGATGCCCTATGCACCACAAAATAGGAAAACCTACACCTCCGATATATCGAGGCCTGTGTCGATGGTAATAGAGATTTAGGGGGAAGTGCAATAGGAGGAGGTGGAGCAGTAGACCCAGAAGCTATAGACGGTGTAGGCATGATACCTGAGGGCTCCAAAATAGGAGTGGGATGAGCAATGTCTGACTCTAGGGTAGAAGGGACCACTACCGGTGTGGTTTAAGGTGGCGACAAATTTCTTTTGGCCACGTCATCCCTCAAGTGATAAGCCTCAACCCTCTGAATGTTACAGGACGAGGCAACAGTCACTCTCACATCCATCCTTTCTCTGAAGGGAATTCCATCCGACTCACACAACTAGGTGATCTAAACTGGGAAGGCAATGAAATTTTATCTTGCTTAGCCCATATGAATATGGATTCCTCAATTATCCGGCCCACATTCACCTTTTCCCGATAAACGATCATCCCAACCAAGACTTCTTTTGGATGTCGGAGGATCAACTAATTTTGTGATAACATAAGGTTGCTACTAATGAATCCAAACCAAAAAAATGAGCGACCATGTAATATATTTCTTCTCAAATTTCACCCTATCAACTAACCACATGGGAGTATATCAAAATTCAAAGGTGCTAGCCACCCTTTCAAATAATCCAAGTTGTACTTCATTCGAAGCATGTATAACTCTGCCTTGTTCCCTTCAATGCCCAAAATCTCATTAATCACCATTTGGTCACATTTTATCATTTTTTTTGCCCAGGACCTCAACTTCTTCGAGTGGTCTCAAAATAAAGCCCTATCTTTTCTTTGGGAGTGCCTTGGCATAGGCCTCGTAGAATTCACAGATTCACACTAGGACATAGGAGTTTGAGCTCTAGTAAATTTCTTTCAAACTTGTCAAATTTTATGGTCTCCTTGATCGTCGGATAGTGACTCATGAACCCGACAATAGATAAGAAGCACTTCTTCAAAATAGTAAACTCACCAGAAGTTGTCAACCTATTAGGTGCTCTTGAAGCGATGATCGAAAGTACCCTTGATGTAACATTGGGAGTAGGGTGTTGAATCTATTTGGAGCGGATTGTGCTCCTCTTTTTTTGAACGACCTTCTCCACCATAGTAGGTGTTGGCATACTCTCAGTTACATTCTCACCCTCGTCCTCTATCCAAGTATAATCAAGTGTGCGTTCCTAAGGGTTGGCATAGAAGAGGTTCACTCATCGACCATATGACCTCTTCCTTTTAGTCTCAGAAAAATCCTTCATTTGTTTGTTTTCACTCAGATGCTTAGAAGTGCGTAGAGTGACTAGATTTTTGTTGCCATGTGGGATTGTTGATTACCACTCCCCTTTGCCTTGTGAGTGGAGGCAAACAAGGAGTCTCTGAGTTAGATGGAAAGGCCCTTGAAGTGATGGGAACTTTACATCTAGCCATTTTCTGTAAGGCACAACATTGAAAAATAAGCATCGGATGAGGTTAGTTGAAAACAACCACATACCTTACAAAATCTCTCTTTCGAGCAAATTTGGCAATTATAAATGAAACTACAATTTCTGCTTCGAGCAAACTACAACAATCAAATCCAATTTGCAAATATTAAGCTATTTTCCCACTTCAATAAGTCTCCTTCGATCATCAATTAAAGATCTAAGGTATGACTAAGTTTGCAGCCTTATCCCATGAAATGAATCCATGCTTAATAACTCAAAACCATGGATAAATAGCAGAAAGATAGATCATGACACTAGACCCACTAAATTAGTTAACACCCAAATCCATAATCACACCCCTATAATTTATACCAATAATGCTTCCGACCATCAAATCTTGATAATCAACAATAATCTTCAATACCCACTTTGATTTGAAACCTCAATTGTTAAATATAAAATTGTTCAAACTCCCAAAACAAAAAAAATATGAAAAAGGTAAGAAAAATAACTCAGATATTCTAAAGACTATTTTTTATAGATAAAAAATATTTTTTTTTCTCTCCTTGGGCTATTTATAATTTCCCCAAAAATTAGTCAGAAATTCCATGCACACATGATCGGATACGTTAGTTGGACTTGTCTACTTGATCAAGGGATTGTTGTCTTCTTCTTCATTTTTCCCTTTCTTGGCTTCAGTCTTCAGGTATTTGAACCTCAGCTGGTGAAATTGCCTGAGTCAGTCTTTCACATTTGGAAAATCACTAATGACCACTTTGTTCGCCTATTTTAGACTTTAGTTTGGTCAAGCCTTTCTGTCAATTTAGGTGATGGGTTTCTTACCTCACCTAACTATTTTGATGAATTGCCATTTGCTCGTTACTTCACTGACCTGCCTTGAATATTTTCAGAAGTGAACAATGACACTTGAGGCTATTTCTATGCTAGCGTCCTTGGGAATACAACCTTGCACTGGTTTAAGCATTATCTGGGTCCTTTTAGAAGGCAACAATCGATTAGGTCCTGTCACATTGGACGATTCGCCCACTATATTAGGCAATCCTCAGCTTAGAATTTTCACTTTTTCAACGTTTTTGGCCTCTTTTGAATATATTCATCCTTGCCTTGTCTTTTAGCCTTCATAGCAGCAAAACATCAAAATATCATTAGATAAGGACATAAATAGGCATTAAGGACGGTATTTGTTGTACTAATAGGCCTCAAATAATTCAAAATCTCAAACACATCACTCGCGAAGAACCCCAAGCATATCCGAAACTTTTAGTAAATAATGATCACTACACTCCATCTAGGGTATTTTTTGACTACGTAAGGCTAACCTTGTTTATATTTTCACTATTGGGGAAAGAAAAAGGGTGATTGTCATCACAACCAGCACACTCTATCAAATCTTGGGATGATCTTTCTTGTAATATCTTAATAAGATAATATAGAGAAATTGAGAAGAGAAATCCTGAGTTTTATGCAAAGAAGGAAAAAAAGATGTACCAATCATGAGATAGATTAATATTCATATTGATTAGTTGTCCACATCACCGTCAAGCTAATGAGGTACTAGTATATACATTCATTTAGGGTCTAGAACCAAACACAAAAATTCTTCTTCACTCCCTTGCATGTGGACAGGGTTTAGAAAAGACTTATGATGAATTGTTCACACTGTTGAACCGTATTTCGCATGGAAACCTTGAATGGAATAAAGAAGGATCTAGACATGTGGCACAAAAGACTGCTGGAATATTAAAGCTTGACGTGGTAATTGCACTAACTGCTCGAATTGTCACCATAAGAAATATGATGCATATTTATGTTATAAACATGACATTCTTTCACGACCCAGGGGTAGCCCCTAGATGTAACAAGGCGTACAAGACCCCGAGAGGCCTCATACAAGCCACTTAGATTTCATAACATAAGATAATAGAAATGAGCAGAAATTTAAAATATTTTCAACAACATCAAAGTTTCATAACAAAAGCGGAAGTCTATTACACTTTGTCTCAAAACCATCTAAAACATAAATATTTTGGGCCACAACCCATATGACAATGTTCAAAACATAAAACAAAAGAACATAAGAGAAATGATGGCTAAATCCTTGCATGCTATGAGGACTCACCAATCTTCAAGTCTTGCCTCTACTAAGATCCTAGCCATGGGGATGAGAGTCGAGATCGCCGGACCCTACATTTGGATAAGAAATGTAGGCAAGAGTATACATTAGTACAAACATGGACTAAATATGATAGCTTGCATAAACATCTACCTAAGCATAATAGTTAAACAACATAATTCATAAATCATGATCAATGCAAGTGAATATCATCTCAATACATACTTACAATACTTCTTTGAAGTAACCTCGTTTCATCATAACCGTGCTAACTTGATGTGAGAAGTAGTCAATTCTTAGCTATTCTTATTATCTGTGGAAGGCACGTCATCTTGTCAATCCAAGCTAAGTCATTGTCGATGGAAGAACACATCATCATGCCAATCCAAGCTATCCATGGAAAGGTATCATCTCCTTACCAATCAAAGCTACCATGAAAATGTATCATCCCCTTCCCAATCCAAACTACCATGAAAAGGTATCATCTCCTTACCAATTCAAGTTACCATGGAAAGGTATCATCTCCTTACCAATCCAAGATGGTATCACTAGGCAAAGTTCCTTTTTTCCTTGGATGTAAATGAGCAGATATTTGAAACATTAGAGTTTCTAGATGTTTCATTGACATACCGTGGGAAGTCACCATTTGAGTCAAACTGGAGATATCATTTTCAAGTAATTTAACACTTTGTCAGAACCTTCAACCTTGTTGAAAATCCTAGTCAATATATCATCAACTTTATTCCCTTCTAGTCCAACTTGGTCTTTTTATTTTGGACGATCATATGGTGGTATGTACCTATACTTGTAAGCCTCACAATACCTCCAATTTCCTCCTCTACATCACTAATCACTCAAGCCATTATCCTTCTTTTTATTCCAACCTTGGTTCCCACCTGATCTAGGATAGTTTGGACGAGAACCCCCTATTTGGTTCTCCATGTATTGCAGTTTCTCATTGTATAAGGCCTTAAAATTGGCATCTTCCAAGCACTGCCCATTGCTCATACCAACTGCGTTCACTTATTTGAATCCACCGATCTTGAAATGGTTAGATAACAAGCTAAGTTGGATCATCATCTTCACCATGTTCTCATAATGCTCTTGGTTCTTTTCCATCTATTTCATGGTCAGACCCCACTTTAGAGAAGGCACTTGATCCTCCCTAGTATGCCATACTCAGTTTATCTTGGTCATGTAATCAAGAACATTGTTGACACATAAAAATAATTGTTGCATTAGCCCTCCTTGAATGAGTTGGTCAGCCAAATCTTTGTTTACTGTATCAAGGCTACGATAGAAATACTGCAGCAACAAGTTGTCTAGGATACCATCCATCTGGCATTGCAACAATAACTTTTGGAATTACAACCATGTTTCTTGGAGAAGCTCATCATCCACTCTCTTGAAATTTTGGATGCTATCTCTAAGTTTTACTATTTTTGAATAAGGGACAAATATTTCAAGGAACTCCTTCATTAGTTCCTCCCATGAAATTATGGAATCTTGTGGTAGTTCGTCCAACCACTTGGTTTCTTCTCCCTTTATGGAGAAAGGAAGCAACCTTAAGCATATGGACTTTTGTGAAATATTCTTGAAAGTGAAAGGGCTGAAAATGTCCACAATGTTTTGGATATATTCATGAGGGTCTTCATGAGCAAGAGCTCTGAATATCCCTCAAATTCGGAGTAATTATAACATCATCCCATTTACATGAAACATAGCTCTTCTAGTAGTAGGGGGTAACCAGATTGCTCTTTTACTCTCGACAATATTCACATGCACGTCATCCATATCTCCAATGTTATCGTTTATCCCAAAGTGACTAGCATCGTCACTTTAATTTGTACACATATTTTCACCTGCAAATGGGGCAAAAAAAAACAACACCAAATGTAAATGTATTCTACTACAAACAAACAAGTTAACAAATTACATTCAGGAACTGAATTTTTAGACATCACCTAACGAGGCCACTTTTAATAATGCTAAAATTACTCACAGAAACAATTAAATGAGTAAGGGATCGCTAATAATATAAATACCAATAGAAGAGTCAAGGTTGAATCCAACATGGAGTGATCTAATTTTATCATGACCCAAAAATGGACGTGATGGCACTCATCTTATCCCATCAAGACAAGTCAGCCTAATACCCATTTAATACGGTGAATGCAGAAGTAAAAACAAGAAACAGAGACTAACACCACCAACTAAGGCGGAAGTCATAATAAATTCAAAATAAAACCCCAAAACCAGGTAGTCACGTGTACAAATCTCTAAAGTATTACAATTGAATCGAAAGAAAGATAAAAGTATTAAATGACATTATTTCTAGAATAGAAAAAGATTATAAATAGGAGTAAGAAGGTGTACTTAGATGATAAACAAGTACCTCACAGATCTCCACACGAAGCCTCAGATAAAGAGAGAATAGAGAGTATAACGAAGATCTGATCTAGTAACCTACAAAAGTGTAGTAGCAAGAGGTGATTACCAAACCACACGGTACTTAGCAAGCAAACTTCTAAACACAAGCTAAGAAAATAGAATACGGGTACTCCTTACACCCCAACCGAACCTCCACAACTACAACCTGCATAAAACCAGCCCAACCTAACAGTTCACAATTTACATAGCATACACTCAAAAATAACATTCTAACATTTACATATCCTCAAAAACAAACTCAATATTCATCAATCACAAGTTTCACAAAAGGGCACTCACAAGGTCAGCAACATACAAGAGGTTCACCAATGATAAAGATTTTCAATGCAATGAAATGCAATGTCAAGTATAGTTATGCATGTCTGACCTAATGATACACACCCGCTGTCTCACAGTCCGGGACCCATGGGGGACATATTTGTCCATGCATCCATGGCATGCGACACGATCCTCGAGAATAAAATCCATCACGGCGTGTCACACGTCCCTCGATAATAGAATCTGTCGTAGTGTGCGACACGTCCCTCAATAATATTATCCATCGCGGCGTGCGATACGTCCCTTGATAATAGTTTCCATCGCGGCGCGCGACATGTCCCTCGAAATGGTATCCTCTTTAATTTTTTATTCTTACTCAATTAACATAGCACTTATCACAACCATGTCTCAAAACCAATTCAAATGACATGTTCACACAAATAATGAGGACATGACCATTTTCATAACAATGCACAATTCACAACAACACAATTGTGATACAACATCAACAATGAATCAATAAGCCTTGCAAACCATTCTCAACATATCACACACCAATAATTAATCACATTGCTTTTTATCACCCATTTTTTTATTATTAGAATCATTCAATATGGACAAGCCAACCAATCACCAAGTCGCATTACACCCCAACACATTCCACAAGGAAATACACGATTTTATACACTTAACAAGGGTTGAGAAATCCACTTGCGTTAAATAGTTGAACAATTACTCCGAGACTTGTGTCTTCCCCTTATATTGGACTTCCAAATAAATGCAATTTATTCAAATAAGTAATCACAATAAGATTTCGAAGCTAAGAACACACCCATATTACTATATATCTAGCCTAGACCCATAAAAGCTCACTCACTTGCCTCAAATAATCGAACAATCAGTCCGGGACTTGAGCCTTCCCCTTTCATTGGACTTCCAAATCAATACAATATATTCAAATAAATAATCACAATAAGATTTCAATATTAACAACACCCATATCACGATATAAAACTCATCCAAATCTATAATCAAGTTCCTAATCTTGATGCCATTTAACAAGTTAACTCCCATATTTCCAAATTCCAAGTCTAGGGTTGAGTTCCAATTCCTCCGGACATCATGATTCTAATGGTATTCACATAATACAATATATTTAATATTCAATTATCTATCTCAATATATTAAAACTTGAATCATAATGTGATAAGTATAGGCAAAAATCCAAAATTAGTCAAGTAACATGGAAATGCCTAAACCATAGACCACTAGAATTAATCCACGAAAGCCCTTGCATGCATAACATTACCTCTATGTTGTATTTATCCTATAAATTTTTACAATCTCCAATGATGGGCTCATCATTAGCCATCATTGCATAATAACTACTCCCAAAGTCATATTACAGCAATATATATTGTCTATAATGTACTGAAATTTGAAGCTCTCACTTGGAAGCCGTCGTCATGCCGCAAGTAAGCTCTGAACCCTTTTCTTTTCTTTTCTAAAATAAACCCTAGTAACTTATTTTAATATATATATAGGCCAAAGGGTATAGGGTCCTAAATAAATTTCAGGTTTTACCCATTATTTTCAACTAACTAAATAAATTATTTACTAAATACCCGTTAAATAAATAATCGTAATTATCGAATAATTTAAAATTCTCAAACCAACTTCACCGACCTATCATAAATGACTCGGTGCAATTATTGGGAGTGGTGAAACGGTAATTTCTTAAAAATTTTCAAAAATGACTTTCCGGGTCATTACACTATGCACCATTAAAAACTATGGTCGTCCTCGAACATAAGAAAGAAGAAGAAAGATATCCACCGTTATCAAAAACCTAATATATGATCTGCTAGAGTCGGTGTTCATTTCTCCAAGTGAGCTTCTCCTTAAGACCATTACATCAAGATCAACAACTAAAAAATGAACTTTCGAATCAAACTTTGGAAGATCTATAAATCAAGAGTGATAATCAAGCCACAGACTAACCCATGAACCCAATCTAAATTGAAATCTTTTGGATCATAAGATAACCACCATGATGGATCTTTTCTCACATAACCAGGATAAAATTCTAAATCAATTCTAGCTACAACTAGAAATGAACTTGAGAAAACTCACATTCATTCTCACAACATATTCTTATAGTTCATTAATACCACCACACACTTATAGTTCATCAACCATCACAGATCTTATCAAGCATTCATTCTCACAACATAATCTTTCCATGAGCTTAGGCTATAAAAATATAATCTTTAGACATCGGGTACTCATCAAGGGAGGATCAAACTTATCTAACCCAAAGAATAAAATGATCATGTAACCACCTAGAGAGCGATATACCCAAGCATACAGAACCTCTAACAACAACGTCGGAGCGCTAGATCAATACCTGTGATTATAGACAACCTTAAGAACAACAAAACTAGACCCAATGTTTCCCACATGAATATTAAGACTGTCATACAACTGTAACTATTCATGGTTGCTCTTCTTTAAGTCATCATAAGCAAAGTTGTGTGTGTAGAATCACTAGTATACTTCAACTATCCCAAACAACACCAAATTTGAAACAACCAAATCTGCCCAAGAATGTCACCCTACTAAGAGGACAATCCTAGGATCGGTACACCTGATCCACCACTACGGATCCACCCATAGAAGTGAAAATATGCATGTGCATAGATAGTGAACCAAATTGTAAATAATGTTCAGAACGAAGAATGTGGTCACATAAAAAAGTACGAAACCAAGGTCGAATAACACAAGATACTCCTTCCATATTGCCTATATCAAACATTTCCATTCAATTTACTCCCTCTCGCTCATTTTTTTTGTACCTATAATCAACCAGTCTGGTCCCCATTACAATACTCAATTTATCAAACCCCACATACTTCTGGCAGTATTCTACTGAAGCTAACAATCTTAATATAACAAAACATCATAACCATATCGGTCATTTACCTTGATCTTAAACCATCAGTATTATCAAAATCTTTGTAGAAAATACATTGTTGCCTCTAAAAATTCCAAATATGACTCCCTCTCTTTCCATTTAAGCATTCCATGACAAATATGAGTCACACACAAGATTGATAACACTAATTTCAAATCAAAAATACATTACCATTGAGGTACAATAATTGAATCAGGCCCAATGTCAACTTTGCGTAATCATTCACATACCAAGTTTCAACTACGATTTAAACCATCATATACCTCATGCCAAAACTTAGAGAAATTCTCAGTCACTCCAATAATTTTGTATACTATAAGCTCATAACCTCTACTCACCATTAAATGCCTATGTAACACATCATAACAGTCTATATCCTCCCATCAACAAAGCAGTTTCAATCCTCTAAAAATTCTCATTAACCATGCAGAACTGTAGGTCCACACCTTTTAACATCCATAAGTTACCGATCATATTTTGAACAATCTAACTCGACTTAACCACATAGAATCTTCCACACATCATTGTTTGTAACCCAAACCAAAACTCAATCTTTATAAAAGTCGATGATAAAACCCTAGTAAGTCTATACCGAACCAATTCACATCAATAGTCATAGTAGAACTTACATATGAAAATCCATACATCCTTCAACTTTGAACCAAGAGTTTATATGAGAGGTCTTGTTCCTTCACATCTCTTAAATTCTTCCCATGAGGCAAATTTTAAAAACCTTGAACTCTTGAATACTCCAGACTCTTTTTCCTTTCGCTGACTTGCTTACCAATCTTATCATTTGACGAACCACCCATGATACTTTACCTTATAGTTTAAACCAATACATTAAGAGAAGTACTTTTTAGGCCCTTTAACAATCAAAAGTAACAAACTCTACGCCCCAAATCCTACACTTGTTCTTTCAAATGCTCAATACCTGATGTGATCGATCAATTCTTACCTTACCAATTCATATCTTGACAAAACATACTACCACGAAGGTAGACTTGCAATGAAAAACTTGAATCCTGATCCAATTGTGCCAGTTATCAAACTCAAAAACACAAAAACACTTATTACCACACTCAAATCGAACGCCTATAGACTTCTTTCTCAAAATGGATGAAACCATATGCCTCTGAACCCAATTCTCAACCCCTCTGAAGATGCCTCCTTAGCCCTTGCAATTAGAGAAAATATTTTTACTCTCATCTGTTTCCTAAGGCTACACTATATCCTACTAATTTTTTTTTTCATTATGACTCTAGCTCCTTTAAATTCTATTCGAGTGGTATCCCAGAATCTCCTAAAACTTTCCATACAACCACGTTACTCACCAAATAGTAGAGAACCACAACCTTAGATACTTGTCGTCGTCATTACAATACAAAAAATTGTTTAACCAACAACCATTATGATATAGATTCATCCCAATTACAATCCATGAAGAACTTTTATTGCCGTCATGATTAGTAGCACTAGTCATCATCACGAAGTCAACTTTATTATCAACATGACACCTTAGACACACTTATCCATCGCAGCGTGCGACACGTCCCTCGATAATAGTATCCGTCGTGGTGCGCCACACGTCCCTCAAAATGGAACATCTTTTTTAATTTCTTATTCTTACTCAATTCTCATAACACTTATATCAACCATGTCTCAAAACCAATTCAAATGACATGTTCACACAAATAATTAGGAGATAACCATTTTCATAACAATGAACAATTCACAACAACACAATCGTGATACAACATCAACAATGAATCAATAAGTCTTCCAAACCATTCTCAACATATGACATACCAATAATTAATCACATTGCTTTTTATCACCTTTTTTATCATTAGAATCATTGAATATGGACAAGTCAATCCATCACCAAGTCCCATTACACCCCAACACATACCACAAGGAAATACACGATTTTATACACTTAACGAGGGTTTAGAAATCCACTTGCGTCAAATAATCGAACCATCACTCCGGGACTTGAGAGCCTTCCCCTTTCATTGGGCTTCAAAATCAATACAATCAATTCAAATAAATAATCACAATAAGATTTCAAAACTAACAACACCCATATCACTAAATGTCTACCCTAGACCCAAAAACACATCCAAATCTATAATCAAATTCCTAATCTTGATGCCAATTAACATATTAACTCTCATATTTGCAAAGTCCAAGTCTAGGGTTAAGTTCCAATTCCTCTAGATATCTTAATTCTAATGGTATTCATATAATAAAATATGCTTAATATTCGATTATCTATTTCAATATATCAAAACTTGAATCAAAATGTGATAACTATAAGCAAAAATCTAAAGTTAGTCAAGTAATGTGGCAATGCCTAAACCACAGACCCCTAAAATTAATCCATGAATGCCCTTGCATGCATAACATTACCTCTATGTTGAATTTATCCTATAGTTTTTACATTCTCCAATGATGGGCTCATCATTAGCCATCATTGCATAATTATTACTTCCAAAGTCATATTACAACAATATTTAATGTGTATAATGTACTCAAATTTGAAGCTCTCACTTGGAAGTCGTCGTCATGCCGCAGGTAAGTTCTAAACCCTTTTCTTTTCTTTTCTAAAATAAACCCTACTAACTTATTTTACTATATATGGGACAAATGGTATCGGTCATAAACAAATTTTAGGTTTGACCCATTATTATCAACTAACTAAATAAATTATTTACTAAATACTCGTTAATTAAATAACCATAGTTATTGAATAATTTAAAATTGTCAAACCAACTTCACCGACCTATCATAAATTACTCGCTGCAACTATCGGGAGGGGTGAAATGATATTTTAAAAAAAAATTCAAAAATGACTTTTTGGTTCAAAAATGACTATCCGGGTCATAAAAAAATTGAAGGATTCACTGAGGAAATTAAGATGGAAACCAATTCATTGTAGCAATTCAGAGAAATGGGATGATGATTCCACCAAATTTAAGACACGATTTGAAGCAATTATCACAATTCATCTAAAAATAGGGTATAAACAAGTAAAATACGATCTAGGGGTGTGGGAGTCTGTATCAACCTCAAATAGGGGTACAAGTGCTTTGTCAATAATGCTAGACAATTATTGATAGGCTGGGTAAACATAAATGACACTAATCTTCTTTCAATCTCAAGGTGTCATATTATAGAATCTCCTTTACGTCTCATCCACGTGAAAATACAAATCAACCCAATACCTTATGAAATCTCTCTTTTGAGCAGATTAGGCAATTAGAAACGAAATTACCATTTCTCTTTCATGCAAACTACAACAATCAAATCCAATTGGCAAATATTACGCTATTTACCCACTTGAATTAATCTCTTTCAATCATCAATATAACATCTAAGCTAGGACTATCTTTGCAACAATAGCCCATGAGTTAAACACATGCTAAATACCTAAAATCCAGGAATAAATTGGAGAAAAAATAGAGTGTAGTACTATTAAAAAACTATTTTTCTCCACAATGAAAGGATAAAAGATACTAAAAAATATACATTTTCTCTCTTCTTTTGGCTATTTATCTCCAAAATTTAGTCAGAAATTCCATAGACCACCTGATCAGTGACATTAGTTCGGCTCGCCTACATCATTAGTGGATGTCACGACCCAAGGTACCCCGTAGGCGTAACATGGCATACAGAACACCGAGAGGCCCTATACAAGCCACTTAGCATTCATAACATAGGAAATAGAACAAACGAGAAAAAGAACAACATTTCAAGTCCAAAACATTTTATAAAAGTAAAGCGAAAGTCTAAACACTTTGTCTCATTAGTCATCTAGTACAATAAAATGAAATTGGGCCTAGCCCATACATCATGTCCAAAACTGAAAGTAAGAAAGATAACTAAAAATAAAGAAAATCCATCCTTGAATCATGAGGACTAACCAAAGCTCGGAATATTTCAAATCAACCTCTAGCCACGAAACTGAGAACCCTACATTTGCGGAAATGTAGGCAAGAGTATGCGTTAGTACAAAAATATGTAAAAAGTATGATAAACATGCATATAAACATTTAAATCATGCTAAAATAGGACATTTTCATAACATGCATTGACCAAGCTAAAACATGATATAAAAGGGTTAGAAAGCATAAGTTATAAAACATAGTCAATGCAAGCTAAAATCTTTAAAACCTTTGAACACATGTGAGATACTTCTTGAAGTAACCTTAGTTCATTATTATTGTGGGAGGTAGCCTTGATCGACATAGAGACCATGTGAGGTATAACATGATCCCCCATTGTCCCCCACATCGAAAAGGGTTGTCCTACTTACCAAGGTAAGAACCATGAACTTCTAGCTTAGGTGGATCCACTAACTAATGTCTGTCTAGACAATCATCCTATGGGGACACATAGGTAACATATAAGGAGATTGCTTCTTGAAACCCAACCTCTACTCATGAGAGAGCTTCAATCTCAATATCCTCTCAGTGGTAAGCATAAATCCCACAGAATAGTCATTTTATTACTAATTCTTATTATCCATAGAAGGGCGCATCATCATGCCAATCCAAGCTAGGTCATAAGTCATCCATCGAAAGGTATCATTCAATAACCAATCCAAGCTAGGTTTCATTAGGATATCACTTTATCTTTGATTCAATTAAGTGAGAAGAACTTTCAATCTTAGATTCTTTACAATATGAGAAAACCTTTCACAATCACACTTTCGTGTGTATATGAGAAATCATTTCAACAACACAACAACAACATCATCATTTACACTTCACTCTCAAACGACATAGTATTAGGCTAGACTAATTAGGAAAAGACCCAATTGCCCATAGGAAATTAACTGGTGTCACTAACGACGGGTCTGATCGGCAATTCAAGCAACCTTAACAACACGCCTCAAAATCTAATATGGGCCTACATATCGGGGACTAAGCTTCCATTTTTTTCCAAACCTCAGTACACCCTTCGTGGGTGAAATTTTCAAGTAAACTCTATCATGACCATCAAACTCAATATCTCTTCTCCTTACATCGACATATTAATTTTGCCAACTTTGATCCATTTTCAACCTTTCTCTAATAAGTCAAACTTTTTCCATGGCCTCATGTACCAACTCAAGACCTATTAGGGTAAATTTTCCCACCTCAAACCAACCCACAGGAGATCTACACCTTCTACCATATAGGGCCTCCAATGGAGCCATACCAATTCTTGGGTGATAACCATTGTTATAGGAAAACTCGATCAATGGTAAATGGTCATCCCAACTACCCTTGAAATCAATCACACAAGCTCTCAACATATGTTCCAAAGATTGGTTAGTACTCTCTGATTGCCCATCAGTTTGTGGTTGAAAGGCCGTACTAAGCTTGACATGAGTACCAAGGCCCTTTTGGAAAGATCTCTAGAATTGAGAAGTAAATTGGGTACCACGATCGGAAATAAAGGACTAAGGAACTCCATGCAACTTTACCATTTCTCTCAAGTATAACCTAGCATAATCCTCCACCGAATAGGAAACCTTGATGGGAATAAAATGAGCTGATTTTGTCATTCGATCTACTATGAGTAAAATCGATTCATGTTGTCGCTGGGTATGAGGCAAACCAACAATAAAGTCCATATTGACATCTTGCCACTTCCAAGCAGGAATGATAATGTCTTGGGAAAAACCTCCCGATTTCTGATATTCAACTTTCACTTATCAAAAATTAGGACACATAGCCACAAATTCCACAATATCATTTTTCATCCCATTCCACCAATAGATCTCCCAAAAATCACGGTACATCTTAGTGGTTCTCGAGTGAATAGAATACAGAGAACTATGGGCTTCTGACAAGAAGTGTTCCCTCAGATCATCAACATTACGATGACACAAACGACCATGATATCTAAGTACTCTATCTCCCCGTTGGGAGAAAACCTCAACGGATTTCTTAAGCATTGCTTTCTTCAATTGAACCATAGTTGGATCAAGACCTTGCTTGGCTTTCACATCCTCCGTAAAAGACGATTTGGAACCATTGTGGATCATAACATCACCCTTGGTGGAGTCTACTAAATGAACAGCCAACCCGGCCAATCTATGAACATCTCACACCAACTCCTTCTTATCTTCTTCAATCTAAGCAACACTTCCCATAGATAACCGATTAAATGCATCTGCCACCATATTAGCTTAACCGCGGTGATAAAGGACACTGCTACCATAATCTTTCAATAACTTTAGCCACCTTATTTAGCGAAGATTTAGATCCTTCTGGTTAAACACATATCGCAGACACTTGTGATTGGTAAACACATCTACATGAACACCATACAAATAATGCCTCCAAATCTTTAAGGCAAAAACAACGGCCACTAGTTCAAGGTCATGGGTAGGATAATTCTTTTTATTAACATTAAGTTGCCTTGAAGCATAGCCAATAGCCTTTCCATTTTGCCTAAGTACACATCCTAACCCAATTCTACAGGCATCACAATAAACCAAAAACTATCAGTTCCTTTCGGTAAAGGCAACACCGGAGCGAAAGTAAGTCTATCCTTTAATTCTTGAAAACTCTTCTCATATGCTTCCGACCATATGAATTTAGCCTTCTTTTGAGTCAATGGAGAGGCAATTGAAGAAAACCCCTAAACAAACCTTCTGTAAGAACCAACTAAACCCAAGAAACTTCTACTATCCGAAGGGGTTAGAGGTCTAGGTCAAGTCTTTACCGAATCCATCTTCTTATGATCTACCTCAATACCCTTACTTGAAACAATGTAACCAAGAAAAGTCACGAACCTTAGCCAAAACTCACATTTGCTAAACTTTTCAAAGAGTTGTTGGTCCTTGAGAATTGGAAGCACGATCCTCAAATGATCAATATGCTCATCCTCACTTCTTGAATAGATCAATATATCATCAATAAATACAATTACGAATATGTCAAGATATTGTCTAAATATCATATTCATCAAATCCATAAAAGAGGATGGAGCATAAGTCAAACAAAACTACATCACCAAAAACTCATAATGACCATACCGAGTTTAAAAATCCATCTTCGGAATATCATCTTCCTTCACCATCAATAGGTGATAACCCGACCAAAGGTCAATATTAGAGAAGTAACTCGCTCCTTGAAGTTGGTCAAACAAATTATCTATCCTTGGAAGAGGATACTTATTATTAATGATCACCTTATTCAATTATCAATAGTCTATACACATAAGGAAAGAACCATCCTTCTTTCTAACAAAAAAGACTGGAACACCCCATGGAAAGATACTTGGTCGGATGAAACCCTTATCCAACAAATCTTACAATTGTTCCTTATACTCCTTTAGTTCTTCCAGAGCCATTGTATAAGGAGGAATAGAAATAGGTTGTGTATCTGGGAGAAGGTAAATATCAAAGTCTATTTTCCCTTTCGAGAGGAACACTGGGTAAATCATCTGGGAACACTTTTGGAAAGTCATTAACAATGGGGACCAACTCAAGAGTAGGGGTTTTTGAATCCACACCCCTCACCCTAAGATGGTATATGCAACCCTTAGCAATTAGCTTTCCAGCTTTAGACAAGAGACAAAAAGACCCTTAGGCATAGAATTTCCCCCTTTCAACTAAAATATAGGGTCATTCGGGAACTGAAACTTGACAACACGAGTTCTATAGTCTATATAAGCATAACAGAGTGCAGCCAATCCATACCATGGATAGCATCAAAATCTAGCATATCAAGCTCTACCAAGTCAACAAAAGTAACTCTATTGGACAATGAGATGGGACACTCTCTATCGACTCTCTTAGCCACAATAGAATCACCAATAGGAGTAGAGACAGAAAAGGCATCTAACAACACATCCGAAAGAATATCAAACCTGATAGCCACAAAAGACAAGCTAGCACCGGGATCAAGTAAAGCATAAACATCAAGTTGGAAGACTTTCAGCATACTGGTAACCACATCAGGAGAACGCTCTTGTTCACCACGAGTCTAGAGTGCATATAATTGGTTTTTCTTGGGAGCATTAGAACTCGAACCACTAGAAGGAGTTTGCTTGCCCTCTATTCTTTTAACTGTAAGCATTGGGCAATCCCTTATCTTATGACAACTTTTACCACAACCGAATCAACCATCCGTGCCGGCTAGACAATTACCCTCTTGCTTCTTTCCACACCTAGCACAAGTAGACATAGGCAAGGAAGATCCACTATCATTCCCTCCTTGAGACTTAGGGTTAAACATCCTATCTTTGTTGAAATTAGAAGGAGCATTGGAGGAACCTTTACCGAAAAACCTTTGTCGAAGTCTGGGATGACCATGTCCATCAGACCTTGCATGAGAGAAATTACCTTCACTGATTTTAGCCCTCTTTGTCTCTTTTCCTTATGTTTTGCCTCTTCGACCTGTTGAGCATGAACCATGAGACGAGAAATGTGCATGTGATAATGAGCATAGTGTCACGACATTCTTTAACCACCATTTCGGACACACCCAAAACAAACTTACTCATCCTTTCCCTAGGATTAACAACCATTGTAGGGGTTATTTAGACAATTGTGTGAACTTCAAAGCATGTTCCCTCACACTCATACTTCCTTGACGAAGGTTGATGAACTCAACCACCTTTGCCTCCCTCATCTCAAGGAGAAAGAACTTATCAAGAAAATCCACCTTAAACTTCTCCTAATCGAGAGGAACCACATATTTAAGTTTCCCTTCTTTCCATTAGTCGAACCAAATTTGAAAAATACCCTTAAGTTGAAAAGCGGCCAACTCCGTCTTTTCCACCGGCGTCACTCCCATGATCATCAAAACCTTGTAAGCCTCATCAATGAACTCTTGAGGATCTTCCTCAATCCTAGAACTATGAAACTCCGAAGGATTCATTCTACTGAAGTCACTCACTCTAGATGTCGTCGTACCTACATTTGGGTTCACACGAACCGCCACCTCCCTATTGGCTTGAGCCAATACTTGAAAAGAAACCCTAAAGTTTGCATTAGTCACTTGCGCGGACAAAGGGTCGACTGAAACTTGAGGAGCTTTGGAAAAAGCTTCTTGTTCCATATTCTCCCTCATATTCTTTCTAGCATAAGATCTTTGAGTAACCATATCCTCTAAAGTATCAGATAAGGGTTAGTAGAGAGAGATCTTATGGAGTTAAACTCTATCGCACGACTTTAGAGTAATGAAAGAAGTGGAGTTTCCTAATCATCTTATAGCCTCTTATTCATAAATGTGGCACGCTTCACATTCATGAACAAGATTCTACTCGACATGGCTTATGAGACATCCTAGGACCATTCTAAACATGGCCTTGATACCATGTTTTTTATGACCTATGGTACCCTCTAAGCGAAACATGGCATATAGTACCTCGAGAGGCCCCATACAAGCCACTTAGAATTCATAACATAGGAAATAGAACAAAATAAATAAAGAACAACATTTCAAGTCCAAATCATTTGAGAAAAGTAAAGCGAAAGTCTAAAGACTTTGTCTCATTAGCCATCTAGTACAATAGAATGAAATTGGGCCTAGCCCATACATCATGTCCAAAGCTGAAAGTAAGAAACAAAACTAAAAACAATGAAAATCCTTCCTCGAAGCATGAGGACTCACCAAGGTTCGAAATTTCTCAAATCAATCTCTAGCCGCAAAACTCAGAGTCCTGACTGTCGGACACTACATTTGGGAAAATGTAGGCAAGAGTATGCGTTTGTACAAAAATATGTACCAAGTATGATAGCCATGCATATAAACATTTAAATCATTCTAAAATAGGACATTTTCATGACATGCAATGACCAAGCTAAAACATGATTAAAGGGGTTATAAAGCATAAGTCATAAAACATGGTCAATGCAAGCTAACATATTTGAAACCTTTGAACACAGGTGAGATACTTCATAAAGTAACCTTAGTTAGTTATTATTGTGGGAGTTAGCCTTAACTGATATAGAGGCCATGTGAGATATAACATGATCCCTCGGTGTCTCCCACACCGTAAAGGGTTGTCTTACTTTCCATGGTAAGGACCATGAAATTCTAGCTTAGGTGGATCCACTAGCTAATGTCTATCTAGACAATCATCCTATGGGGGTACATAGGTAAGGGATAATGAGATTGCTTCTAGAAACTTGGCCTCTACTAACAGGAGAGCTTCCATATCAATATACTCTCGGTGCTAAGCATATACTTATTATTATTATCCATGGAAGGGCACTTCATCTTGCCAATCCATGCTAGGTCAAATGTCATCCATGGAAAGGTATCATTCATTAACGAATCCGAGCTAGGTTTCATAAGTATAACTCTTTATTTTTTATTTAATTAGATGAGAAGACCTTTCAACCTTAGAATCCTTACTATGTGAGAAAACCTTTCACAATTACACTTTCATGTGTATATGAGAAATCCTTTCAACAACACAATAACAACATAATCATCGATACTTCACTCTCAAAGAATTCTTAAAACATTTACACAAATTTTATAAAAAATGCTTGATTTCATAAACTTCTCTTTCATAATCCTAAACTCACATCATATGATCATAACTTGAAAAACATGGGGATTACATGGGTTCATGGGGAATCATCATAAAATCATGAGATTAACTCAATTCATGCATAAAAGATCATAGATCAATAAACTAAATCAATAATTAAAGGAATTTGTATCATAGAAGAAAACCCTAACTTACTTGGGGAATTCTAACTTTGGAAATAGGAGAGTTTGGGAACTCAGTGAATAGATGGAATCCATGGATGAAAATTATCATACCTCAATGCCAAAAGCTTGACTTCAATGGAGGAATTGGAGAATTGACTTTCAAACCCTAGCTTGGACCCTTATTCTTCAAATTTTCTAGGGAGAGAAATATTTGAGAGGAAGACTTGTTCTTGTTTTGTAAATTTGAGAGAATGATTTTCAATTGGGAAATTTTAGAGTTAAAACACTTATATAGGGGATTTAGCGAAGGGTTAAACGACATAGTATTAGGCTAGACTAATTAGGAAAAGACCCAATTGCCCCTAGGAAATTAACAGTCGTCACTAACGACGGGTATGATCGATGAACTGTGGTATGATTGATCGTCCGTCCTACAAGTCAGTCTATTTACTTTAGAAACAGAGATTTGGGGTATGTACCTACGGACCTCATCCATTGATCGTGGACCCAACGACGGTCCGTTGGTCCGGTCCGTGGTTTGTGGTCCTCTGAACCTGATTGGGTGGCCAATAAACAGACTAGAACTATGGTCCATGGCTCAGTCCACGTGCCGTGGCTGGCCTCCGTCTGATGGCACGACATTCTTTTGAAAAACTGAAATTTCATCCTTTCCTGAAACCAAGGTGTTACAGTGGATCACCATTTTGTTCTTGTGCTCGCCCTTTCTTGGCTTCAAGCTTCACGTGATTGAACCTAAGGTGGGGGCCTTGACTGGGTATAGGATCTCGAGAGACCCTAATCAAGCCACTGATCATAAGAGACACTAAGATGACAATATAATAGAAATAAAGTGAAAAATTGGAATATAAACCTCAACAGAGACTCTCAACATGATACCAATAACATAGTACAATGACTTCATAAGAGAAAATATACTACGTCTGACAAAAAGCCTCTATCGGTTGATGTGACTAGGACAAGCCCTGACTCACAAATTAAGTATGAAATCTAAAAGAAAAGAAAGAAATAACTAACAAGTGGTCATGCTCTCGAACCATGAGGTGTCACAAAACATTTAAAAAGTGATCAGTCCACTAGTTATGACTGAGGAGGAATATCAGATACTATATTATGAGACAATAAAGGCACAAGAGAATGTATGTGCTAGTACTTGGAATGTACTAAGTATAAGGAAAGATGCATGAGTATTAACCACATTAATCTAATGAATCTTGAAACATAATAAGGCATGACCATGTAAATCATCTTAAATTAGATAAACTGTCATCATAATGCATAAGACAAGGTCAATGCAATACTTAAATAGAAAAATATAAGCTTAAATCATAATATTTGAGGAAAACCATACACTATTATGAGAACCCTATTCTTAAGTGGGATTTGTACCGTTAAACCACATAAGCA
>JAJOOF010019258.1:0-25536 GCA_029582545.1 Solanum lignicaule
GTATTCATATCCTATAAACACAAGAGAAGGATTAGGAAAACAATATCTATAAAGCTAAACTCTAAGGCACAACTTCAAGAATACGAAAGAAGTGTAACTTTCTAACGTCCTATAGCCTCTCGCTCATTGTGTCGCGACTCACACCGATGAGCAAGACTCTACTAGACGTGGCTTGCGGGCGTCCTTCTTGTATTCATATCCTATAAACACAAGAGAAGGATTAGGAAAACAATATCTATAAAGCTAAACTCTAAGGCACAACTTCAAGAATACGAAAGAAGTGTAACTTTCTAACGTCCTATAGCCTCTCGCTCATTGTGTCGCGACTCACACCGATGAGCAAGACTCTACTAGACGTGGCTTGCGGGCGTCCTTCTTGTATTCATATCCTATAAACACAAGAGAAGGATTAGGAAAACAATATCTATAAAGCTAAACTCTAAGGCACAACTTCAAGAATACGAAAGAAGTGTAACTTTCTAACGTCCTATAGCCTCTCGCTCATTGTGTCGCGACTCACACCGATGAGCAAGACTCTACTAGACGTGGCTTGCGGGCGTCCTTCTTGTATTCATATCCTATAAACACAAGAGAAGGATTAGGAAAACAATATCTATAAAGCTAAACTCTAAGGCACAACTTCAAGAATACGAAAGAAGTGTAACTTTCTAACGTCCTATAGCCTCTCGCTCATTGTGTCGCGACTCACACCGATGAGCAAGACTCTACTAGACGTGGCTTGTCAGACATTAACCTAAAAACCATTTCCGAAACCTTCTGCTCTGATACCATGTTTGTCACAACACGAGAGCACCCCCTAGTCGTAACACGACGTACTTGACCTTGAAGGGGACTTATACAAGTCTCATAGCATTTATTCATCGCATAGGTAATAAAAATATTACGGAATTAAAAATTTTCTTAATAAAACCAAAAATCTAAAACTCATTTATAAAGTAGCAGAATACCAAAGTCTCACATGGCCATCTTAGACAAACTTTAACAAGATAGGGTCACAGCCTTTTACAATCGAAGTCTTAACAATAGTCTTAAAACATAAAGAACTAGAGACAATAAAAGTCCTTGATCTCAATCTATGAGGACATACCAAGCCTTAGGGGAAACTATATCCAAGCACTTCATTCCTGGCTAGAATCAATCACTTGTCGAAACCTACACTTGTAGTAAAAATAAGAGAATATGGGTTAGCACAAAAAAAAATGTACTAAGTATAATAGCCATGCGAAAACATGCTTAAAAAGGGCATTCGTTTGAAGATCATGCTTTTATGTCATTTTGATAAAACTTCATGAAATACAAGTATAAGAGTCATAATACACAATCACAACCAACATACAAGTCATTGTTCACATTATAACATACTCAACATATACACCATTTCCTTTAACTTAACCTATCCCCTCAAGTAACCCTCAAGTAACACTTAGTGCAATGTATAGATAGCGTCCCATACCACAATCCATACCCAAGTATCACCTTAAGGTCACCAAAGGTGAACTCATCATACAACATTTTCATCCTTACACAATAGTCCTACAAGAGACATAAACATTACCTAAAACACAATCATCACATAAGGACCATTACCTAAGACAACTCTAAGTCACACTTGTGCTGTGTGTAAGTAGCATCCCATACTGCTACTCACACTAAGTGCTCCTTTGAAGTAACCATAGGCTAGGCACATTCATACTCAACAAGTCATAACAAGGAAGTAATACAATCCAAGTAAAGCAAACTTCTTAACATTTAACATATAAACATTTAAGTCATCATTCATTAACTTTATTAAGAACACCTTCATTCAATAGACATACGACCAACACCTTCATTCAATAGACATACGACCAATACCTTCATTAACATCATCAAAAGAGCCCATTTATTTCATCAATATTATAAGGAACACACCATGACCTCCCTTAAAGCCTACTTGTGCAATGCATAGGTGGCGTCCCATACCACCACCCACACTAAGAAGTGTATCCTTGAGAAACCATAGTTCGTTAAATTCTTTGTGGGGGTAAGCCTTAACCGACATAGACGATGAGAGCTTAACATGGAATCCCGGTGTCACCCTCACTGGATAAAGGGATTCCTACTTGCCTAAGGTAGGACCATTGTTTTTATAGCTTAAGTGGATCAACTAGCTAGACATGTGGGCACGTAGTTTATGGGATAGAGAGATTGCTACTATACCCCGCCTCAACTCATGGATGAGCATCCATCTCAAGAGATTGCTACTAAGTACCCTGCCTCAACTCACAGATGAGCACTCATCTCAATCCATATCCACTCGATGCTTGGCATTATTCCCCACAGAGTATTTGGCATTCGTTACATCACTTCATTAAGGGATAAGAGATTGTTACTAGGTACTTCGCCTCAACTCATGGATGAGTACCCATCCCAAACCCAACATTTATTCAATCACTGTAAAGCTCATAGATTCAAAGATGAGAATAGCCTTCCACCTAAAAATCCCATATTGTGAGAAAGTCCTTTCACAACATGTCTTTTCATTCATTAGATTACAATTGAGAATAGCTTTTCAATAGACTCAACATTCATTTACATTATCATAGAACTTCATTCATTAGTCATTCGTGATTTTGTGTGTGGGTATGTGAGAATAGCCTTTCACATATAGCATTATCATTCATACCATTGCCTTCTAAACATGTTCATAATACATTCATAGTAACCACACACCTATAGTTCTCATCATAATCATACATTAATCATTCACACTTTGCCTTACAAGGCCATAATCACAACATACATAGTAAGTAAACACCTCCACCTTTCAAGTGGATCAATAGTTCAATCACAATTCTACTTCAATATGAAATTAGCCATAACTTTCCCTATTGAGACCATGATCACAAATCACCAACAAACTTTAAATCTACCATAATTAAGACATGCAAAATGATACAATTCTATAACCTAAAGCAATTTAGACATAATTCATTCATAAGCTTTCAAAATCATCAAACCCACTTCCTAAAGGTACAATTTAGGAATTGAGAGAATTCATGGGTTCATAGAGTATTCTCATCATAAATCATCAATTGAACACTAAAGCAATCATAATTTGATATTAGAAACCTTTTGAAATCGTTTGATGAAAGAACCCATAAGATTGAGTAAAACCCTAGATTTTCATAGTTTGAAATCTCCTTTGAATTGGCTCCTTGAATGAAAAGTTAGACAAAGATGAAAACTACCATACCTTTCTATTGATTCCCCACAAAATTTGAGGAAGCACACATTGAATCCACAAATCCTAGCTTCAATGGGTCCCTTCTTCTTCCTTAAGGTTAGAGAGAGAATTCTGGGAGGGAGAAGAACTTTTGTTTTGATTTGGGGGAAAATGGATTAAATGACTTGTTAAAAGACTTAAAACTATATATACTAATGATATAAACCATTTAAAATCAACCCCACTTAATAATTAACTTAAACGAAATTACCTAATTACCCCAACTTTGGGAATCCCTATCAGGGACCACGCTCAACTTAACGGGTCGTGAGGGGCACCACGGCTTGTTGTCCCTTGACCAATGTGCCTATCCACCCTTACAATCTCTCAAGGGGATAAGGGAGGACCACATGAGCTCCCATGATCCGTGGTTAAGACCACGAGTCGTGTTGATGCTCGTAGTCATGGAGGCAGTAGCTAGTGAAAGCTTCCTTGCTTCCCTTGAGCCTAAGTGAGCTACACGCCCACTTTGATGGATCGTTTAGGGTACCATGGCTTGTGGTGGTGCTCGTGGTCTTTGAGGCAATATCCTTCTAAATCATGCACGATTTCTAGGCACCTTGTTTTGCCACCACGGTGGCACCACAGCTCTTGGTGGCCTCGTGGTGATAGTAGGCAGTGTCTAGATGGTGTTTCATGCACCCTAGGCTCCCATAATGCCAAGGCAAGACCAAGACACCTCTCACGATCTGTGGTCAAGACCACAAGTTGTGGTGAAGGTCGTGGTTCCTAAGCAGTGGCTAGGCCTTAATGCCATGCCTCACACATGCCTGAGGGACCTTCACGAGCCCTTTCACAGACCGTGTTCAATACTTCTGGTCATGAAAGTGGTCATGGTCCTTGGGCAGTCTCTAGCCAACTTGGGGCAGCCTTGGCCTTTGGCTTATGCTTGCCCCTTCTTGGCTTTGCTCTTGGCCTTGTACCCTCATCCAAACCTTAAAAGGTCTTCTTAACTTAGGGGTCTAGTGCTTACTTTAATGTTTAGCAACTAAACCTCTTAACTCTTGACATAAACCCTCTCATTTAGGCTCTAGTTCAACCTATCATTTTCTGAGTCGTTACACCCCCACCGAGGGGTAGATTTGAACTAAACAGGGCATGGTACAACTCTACCATTCTAATGGGAAATTCACGAGTCTCCCCCACGAGGATCCTCAAATCCACCTTTGGAACTTTATAGAGATTACCGATACATACATCCCAACTGGAGTCTCATCGGACTATGTGAGGCTGACGTTGGTTCCATACTCATTGTT
This sequence comes from Solanum lignicaule, assembly GCA_029582545.1. NCBI lineage: Eukaryota > Viridiplantae > Streptophyta > Magnoliopsida > Solanales > Solanaceae > Solanum > Solanum lignicaule. The sequence continues at coordinate 4,543 of JAJOOF010019258.1, forward strand.
AGGAGCCGCAAGGCGCTAGTTAGATTCTAAGCCACCAAACTCCATCACTACCTAGGATTATCTAGCGATGAATTTTTTGAGTCGATTCCTCCCATCCAAGAAAACCACAAGGCTGATGAGTGAGATATTAAGATTTAATCAAAACCAAGGAGAGGACATGTACCAAGCATAGGCTCGTTTTAACAAATGTTGAAAGCCTGACCGCACCACATGCAAACTAATGAGGTACTTTCTCACACTTTCTTTGAGGGTTTAGATTATAATGCACGTGTGCTTCTGAATAGTGCATAAGGTGGACATGCCCTAGCAAAAACCTGTGAGGAGTTGTTCGACTTACTCGATATACTCTCCGAAGGGAACCCAGGGTATGAAGGGGGAAATGCCTAGAACCACAATCCAAAGGGTAGTGGGAATTTTTTATATAGATCAAGCCACTACCATAAATGCCAAATTGGACGTGATGCAACATAATATAGCCATGCATTTCAAACAGATGTCCTTAAATCAAGCACCAGTTAACATGGTACAACAGATATCCAATTGGTGTGGGGTATGTGGTAGTGGAGCTCATTAAACCGAGCAATGTGAGGTAAACCCGGATATCGTAAAATATTTGGGTAATGCGCAAAAGGGTGGAGGTCAACAAAACTATGGTAACACTTATAACCCTAGTTGGAGGAACCATCCTAACTTCTCGTGGGGTGTGAACCGAAACCAAAACCAAGCGCAATGGGCTAACGAAAACCGTTTTCAAGGGGCTGGTAATCATACCAAAATCCTAACTAAGGTGCAAATCCTAATGCACCAAAAGGGAGGGATGACGAATGAGGAGTTACTCCAAAAGCTCATGGCTGAAATAGGGACAAAGATCAATGCTAGGATAGATAAGAAGGATGAGAACATCAAAAACATCCAAATGTCCCAAATGAATTTAGAGAAACAAGATGCGCAAGTAGCCAATTCTTTGAACTTGCGTCCCCAAGGTGGGCTGCCCAGTGATACTGAACCTAAGCCCAAGCAACAAAATGCGGTCAGTACTAGAAACGGGTTACAATTAGAGGAACTAGCTCCAAAGAAGAGAGATACTGAGGCGGTTACTAAAGAAAACAAAGTGGAAGAGGTAGTAAAGAGCTCCAATGTTGAGACACCCGTTCTTCAAAAGAAACTACCACCTCCGTTTCCACAAAGGCTCAAAGAGAAAAATGAGGATGAATGTTATGGTAAGTTTCTTTCTCTCCTTAAACATGTTCACATTAATTTGCCTTTAGTTGACATTTTGCAGGGTACCCCGAAGTATGCTAAATACGTGAAGGATGTAATGGCTAACAAGAGGAGGCTCACGGAGTATGAAACTGTGGCACTTACTGAGGAGTGCAGCTCTAGAATCCAAAATAGACTGCCCAAAAAGTTAAAAGATCCGGGTACTTTCACTGTGCAGATTACAATTGGGCAAAGTGTTCATCCCCAGCGGTTGTGTGATTTTGGGGCAAGTATAAATCTCATGCCCTTGTCATTGTATCAAAAGCTTGGGTTGGATAGTCCAAAAAGAACCACCGTCATTCTCCAACTCGCTGATAGATCCATTGCTAGACCAGACTGGGTCGTAGAGGATTTGTTAGTACAAGTAGGTTCCTTAATCTTTCTGGTAGATTTTGTGGTTTTAGATTTTGAACCTGATTCTGAAGTCCCATTCATTTTGGGACGTTCATTCTTGTCCATGGGTAGGGTAATGATTGATGTAGCAGCTGGTCAATTAACTATGAGGGCACATGATAAAGTTGAGATATTTGATGTTTACCATGCTTTAAATTGCCTTCTTTCTATGAAGAGTTGTCTGTTATTACTGTTGTTGATCACATAGTAGAATCGCAAGTGGTGGTGCCCGAAGATCCCTTAGAGAGCGTGTTAGTAGTTCATGAGGTGGATGGAGATACTGAGGCTCAAGAGATAGAAACATGTTTGAATCTAGCACTTTATGAGACTCGTAAGCTTCATGGGAGTCATTAGATCGTGAATTAGGGACCCCACCAAAGCCATCAATAGAAGAAGCTCCCAAGCTGGAACTAAAAACTCTGACGGCTCACCTAAGGTATGCTTATTTGGGTGCTAATGAAACTTTGCCTATTATACTATCTGCAGAGTTGTCTAAATTACAGGTTGATGCAACATTGAGGATCCTAAAGCGGAGAAAGAAAGCGATTGGATGGAAGATGGCCGATATTCATGTGATAAATCCGGCATTATGCATGCACAGAATCTACCTGGAAGATGATCACAAACCAAGTGCGCAACATCAATGTAGGCTCAATTCTTTGATGAAAAAATTGGTGAGAAAGGAGGTAATAAAGTGGCTGGATGCTGGAATTGTCTACCCAATTTCCGACAGTAAGTGCGTAAGTCCGGTGCAGTGTGTTCCGAAGAAGGGAAGTATGACAGTGGTGAGGAATGAAAAGAATGAGTTGATTCCTACTAGAATAGTGACCGGTTGGAGAATTTGTATGGATTACCGGAAACGTAATGATGCCACCCTGAAAGATCACCCAATTCCCTTCATTAATCAGATGCTTGATCGACTAGCAGGGCAGGAGTACTATTGTTTCTTATATGGGTATTCTGGATACAACCAGAACTTAATTGCCCCTGAGGATCAGGAAAAGACTATGTTCACTTGTCCTTATGGTACCTATGCTTTCAAACGCATGCCATTCGGACTTTGCAATGCACCGATGACATTTCAAAGGTGTATGATGGCCATTTTTCATGACATGGTGGAAGATTTGTAGAGGTGTTCATGGATGATATCTCCGTCTTTGGGAAGTCTTTTGCGGTATGTCTCCGGAATCTTGATAAAGTACTTGCTAGATGTGAGGACACTAACTTAGTTCTAAATTGGGAAAAGTGTCATTTTTTAGTTAGAGAGAGGATAATGTTGGGTCACAAGGTGTCGAAGTCAGGTTTAGAGGTTGATAAAGCAAAGGTAGAAGTTATTGAGAAGTTGCCCCCTCCTATTTCTATGAAAGGGGTGGTAGTTTTCTTGGTCATGCAGGTTTTAACTGGCGATTCATTAAGGATTTTTCCCATGTGAATGAAGGTAAGCGAATCTAGGAAGATTTTCTGGATGAACAATTGATGACATTAGATATCTCTCAAGTGCCATGATATGCGGAGATTGTGAATCTGATACTAAGTGGATATTACCCTCCGGGTGCAACAACTAATAAAAGAAAAAGCTCAATCATGATGCTAAGTTCTATATTTGGGATGAACCGTTCTTGTTCGATAAATGTGTGGATCAGGTAGTGAGAAGGTGCATTCTGGATTATGAAGTTCAAAAAGTTCTCGAAAGTTGTCATGCTAGACCATATGGAGGTCACCATGGAGGAGAGCACACGACGCATAAGGTACTTCAATCTGGTTTCTTTTGGCCCCCGTTATTTAAAGATTCTATTGCTTTTGTAAAGGATTGTGATAAATGCCAAAGGTTGGGTACTATTTCAAAAAGATATGAGATGCCGCTAAGTAACATTTTGGAGGTGGAAATTTTCAATATGTGGGGTATTGACTTCATGGGTCCCTTCCCGCCATCTAGTGCAAACCAATACATTCTTGTGGCTGTGGATAATGAGAGTAAATGGGTTGAGGTTGTCGCTCTTCCTTCGAATAATACAAGGATGGTGATTAAGTTCATCAAGAAGCACATTTCACTCGCTTTGGCACTCCAAGGGCAATTATAAGTGATGGAGGTAAGCATTTCATTAACCATCTAGTGAAAACTCTTCTTGCTAAATATGGAATTCGTCATCATAAGGTTGCTAAAGCCTACCATCCTCAAACGAGTGTCCAAGTGGAGGTTTCGAATAGAGAGGTGAAGAAAATTTTGCAGAAAACGGTGAATGCGCAGAGGAAAGATTGGTCTGAGAAGTTAGATGATGTGTTGTGGGCACGTGTATAAGACACCCATAAGGACTTCTCCCTATCATATAGTATTTGGGAAAACATGTCATCTTCTGGCGGAATTAGAACACGAAGCTTATTGGGTGATTAAGAGGTTGAACTTGGACCTCGATTTGGCCGATAGAAAGATAGTGGAATTGTATGAAATTGAGGAGTTTGGGCTCCATGCGTATAATAATGCCAAGCTTTACAAAGAAAAGACGAAAAGGTGGCGTGACAAGCACATAGTTACTCATACTTTCACTTCGGGAGAAAATGTACTACTCTTTAACTCTAGATTGAGGTTATTCCCCGAAAAACTAAGGTCTAAATTGAGTGGTCCTTTTGAAGTTGTAAGAATGACACAACATGGGGCTGTTGAACTTATGAAACTAGCCCTCCGTTCTTGGTAGATGGTAAAAGGGTGAAACACTACTTTGGTGTGGATTCGGATCATGATCGGGATGCTCTTGAGCTAAATGATGAATGATTCAAGCTGCGTAGTGCCGCATGTTAAATCAAGCGCTACACGGGAGGCACCCCGTGAATGATATATAATAGGTAGTAGTTTAGCTTGATTTTGAAATTTGAGAACCATGGCGTTGAAAATTTGGGTTCTGGCACAGGACGGGCGCGCTGCACCAAGGGCAAATGTTCAGAGGCCCATATATGGTGCACTGGCAGCGCGCCACGCCTCAAACGCACCAATGTTGATGTAAAATGCCAATGACAGGCGCAACACAGGCGCGTCGCGCCACAGGGATTGGCGCATCATCAGCACGTCGCGCCAGGGTAGAGTTGACTGGGGGTGGTTTTTGGTGCATTGGCATCGCGCTGCCCTCCCCCATCGCTCCACATATATATATATAAGAACTTTTTCAGCTTTTCAACCTTCCACCTACACATAAAAACCCCACTTTTCTAAATTCGTTCTCTCTCTAAAATCGCCCATCTTCTCCAAATTCCCTCCAAATTCCAACTTTTTCTTCACCCACATTCTTCCCCAAAACCCCAAATTCCTCCATTAATCCTTACCAAAACCTTCTTCCCTTACCTTTTCCTCAACTTTCACCCACTAAAATCAACTCTACTCCACCAAACATTCAAAACCCCAAACACCCACCCACCCCACTGCCTACCCGACCCCTCTCATTTTTCCCCAAATTTATTTTCTCTTTTCTTAGTTTCTTCCATTGTTGGTTGTAAAAGATGGCTCATAAAGGCAAGAATGTTTCTAGTGGTTCGGGTACTAAGAGGAGAAGGAAAGGAGCGGCTGCCGGAAGTTTTAGTCGGGAAACCACCAATTTGCCACCCCAAAAATTTGGCGAGCAAGCTGTAATGCACTATAGAAAGGATTGGTACGAATGTCAACAAGAATCCAAGTACCTAGGTGATGAGTATACATATGAGGGGTGATTACGACAACAATTTCCCCACATTCTAGCCCAAATCAATGCTTTGGGACTGCAATATGTCTTCATGGACTAAGGTGAGTGCAATTTAAGCTTCGTTTGTGAATTTTATGCTAATTGGAATACACATCGTGTTGATGTAAACAAAGGGTTCTTTAGGGATAGTTAGGTGAGATTTAGTGTGGAAGCATTGATTGATTTTTTGGGTACACCAAATTGTGACAATGCAAAATTTGTGGCAATGATTGAAAGACTCCCATATCGTGATATTAGGCATACATTGTGTGGGGTAAATTCTGTTGCGCGGTGGGATAGGTTTAGATACACGGAACGTCATTTGCATCTTCACTATGGTCATTTTAATTTAGAGGCTCACATTTGGTTGAAAATTGCGTGTAGAACCTTGCTACCGTGTAAGCATACAACTAATTTCCCTAGGGAGAGAGTAGTGTTAGTATACCATTTGATGAAGGTTTGCCGGTGAATGTTGGACCTATTTTGAAGCAAAACATGCTTAAGTTTAGGACCAATAAGAGATGGCATTTATGTTATGGGAGCATCATTACTCGATACCTCTAGGCTTTACAAATTGAGGAGGAAGTTCATGATGTGTCCCCCCCCCCTCGGTGCCCTCCACTTAGTGTGCCGCTTAGTTGATGTCACAAGAACTAAAGCGCATGATCCATCGCAAGGGCCTGTGTTAACTGCTATTGATAGGCAAGATCGTGATGATAGTTGGATGGGGCGTATGTTTGGAATGTTTGAGCTACAACTACGGATAGCTGGCTGCCCGATGACTGAGGATGAAATGGTGACACTCGCGAAGCGTTACCCTTTGAAGGATAGTGCAATGTACATGTGTCGAATGGTCCAGGCTTTCCAAGAACCCATTGATGATGATGATGCCACTGTTGATGAGGAGGATGGCTCGGAGGAGGATGAGTGAGATGATACTGGCCCCGGAGATAATGTTACTGACGCGAGCGATGGAGATGGTAATGCAGCCTCTCTGGATATGGATTTTACCACTAATGTGGCAACCCGCTGATTTGAAGCACGTGGCCTAGAGGCCGATAGGGAGTTCTCATTTACCTTGGCACTTTGTTTTGTTTTGCACATTGAGGATAGTGTTTTGTTTAAGAGTAGGGTGGAAGTTGAATTTCATTGTACATAGTTTACTGCTTTATCAAGTTTTTTTTTGTAATTTTTAAGAGGGTTCCTCAGATTTTCTTGTTTGTTCTTTTCCCGAGGATAGCCCCATTGAACCGACTAGGAATAGTGTGTTTAGTTTTGTTGCGTCTTAGAGTCATCATAGCAGTGACAATTCCCGATGATGGATGGATGACGACCGTCTTAAGGGAAAATTAGTCACTAGGAGTAGAAAGTATGAAACGAACCTCTTTGGCACTTTGAAACCTTGTCTTGATAGCTGGCTAGATGCCATGGGTGGTAACACTTTGTTTGCAATATTGAGATGGTGACCTTGAAAACAAACATAATCTATTTGTCTTGAGTCTAAATGAAAAATAAAGAATATGGGCTTAATTGTATGGAAACACTGTAATGCATTTTATGTGAGACTGCTACAAGTGTTGGGTCTTTATGTGTGTCATGATGCCATGTGTGGTGAGTGGTGTTTGTTCTTGCTTCAATTGATATCTAGAACTTGCCTTGTGTGTGATTGAGTTAGTATATTGTATGACTTAGGGAATGTGATTAAGGCATTTCTTTGAAAAAGCCAATTCTTGACTCTACTTGGATGCCTACCATTGAAATTATCCCTAGTAAAGCCCTATTGAGCCTTTAGCCTTGTTTGTTGACAAGCCATCTGATAAGCCAAAACCCATTTGTTTGATACCAAAGTCTTTTGATCCTAATAAAATCCTTAATGCACTATGTTAAGAAAAAGGGTTGAAAATGTTGGTTGATATGAAGAAGGGGTAAAATGCTAAATTGTGGGAAAAAGAAAAGAATAACTAAAAACTCTATTTTGGCCCTGGTCCTTACTGGCATTGTGCACCTCAACGTAATTAAGGGTGGCTATATCAGAAATATGCTAGAAACATTGGCCCTGGTCTTAATAAGGACATTGTGTAGCTCACTTGGACCTTAAAATCTCAAGTGAGGATGGCTAGTGCAAAGGCATATACCAAAAAAAATATAAAAACATATATAATTCCGAGAAATAAAGGGCAAAGATGGAGCAACAAAAAGGGGTAAATACTCATGAAGTGTGTACTAGGAGAAAAGAAAAGCTATGTAGGAGGTTGTTGGCAAAACAATGACATATGCATTAGGGAGGAGTAGTCACTAAAATGATTTTGAAATATTTCCTCCCTTACCTTGAGCCGACATTACAACCAAATGAAAGTCCTCTAGATTCCTTGAGAATTATAATGCGAAAGTGAAAATACACTATGGGCAGGCTTATGGCATGTGGAGGGAGGTAAGAACTTCATTTGTGAGCGTGAGAGTGAATTTTATAAAAAGAGCCTTACGATTGAAATGCAATGTTGTTGGTATGAAAGAAAGGCTATAATTGAATTGGTGAGGGCATTCATGAAACATGTTTTGTGCTTAATCTTGTTTGGTGTGTCTCTATGATATTGCATTAACCCGGAATTATTGGAGAAGAGTCATTCATCGAGGTTGTGAATTGTTGATTGGTAGACTATAAGGAAGAGTACAAATTGTTGCATTTAGTGTTTGCGACAAGATCATGATTAAAAATGTTTGGTCGATTGTAAAGCGAGGTGAGGAGTCCAAGGGTTAAGAGTGTGATTTGATAAGATAGAGTTTGTACAAATGTTTGAGTTTGGGGTAGTGATCTTGGACATATTTATATGCCCAACTATTGTGAATTACCCATCTTTAACGTAAGTTTTAGGACATTCACTAATATAGCTAGCATGTTTTGGCTAAGGATTGCGATGATTGCATACTAACATACGATTAGAAATTTTGTAGGGTTCCTAAGGGAAGTGATCAATACAAGGAAGAATAGTAGTTGAAGACGACAAGGGACGCCATGAGAAAAAGCTGGCGCGGCACTCCAGCATCACTGGTGTAGTAAAGGCGTGACGCCCTTAGGACTAAGTTACTGGGGAGCAACTCGAGTATGAACACGGTATCGCTATGCCCCTCGCTTAGCCCCGCTCTTTGGTTTAGGATGGATCCGGACTGGACTAAGCTTGAAGATCGTCGGGGAATCCCTATATTCACTCCCATCAGGGGAATTTGCCTTGATTTCGATTCTATTATGTACAAGTGGGCCAGCCAGTCCATCTGGTAATTGATTATGTATTCAAGGTAGGCTATTTCGTCCTAGCTTTCCAATTTATCTGTCCTAACAGTGTTCGAAGCTCAGTTACTACCTTACTGTCTTGAGTTTAAATACTCCCGTTAGAGTGAACTTGTAGTACACATGCTGAAACGTGCAAGGCATCACATCACCTTCCGATCTAGTTTAAAACAATGCTAATCATATAAGAAACATGGTCCCTCACCTATACTATAAGGCCATGTCAAGTATCACAAGAATAGAACAAGCATATACATAATACGGGTTGTTACAACGACCTAACAAACGATCTGTTGGTCAGGCCACGAACCGTTGTCAAGGGTCTATAGGTCGAGGCCCTAGAATCAAGTCACTGACCGTGGTCAAGGGTCTGTCGGTCAGCGTTCGTCGGTCGTGGGCTGTCACTAATTTTTAAGGGCATACGGGTCTCTTCTGGTTTTAATTAAATTGAAGTGCTGTCATTTTTCCTACACCTAGACAACCTATATAAGTATTTTTAACCCCTAAAATCCCCCATTTAATTCATTCTTCCTAAATCCTAAAATAAAACAAATTCCTCACAAATATTCTCTCTCTAGAACTTGAAGAAGAAGAAGAAGAAGGATATTTCACCTAGGGTTTCATGCTAAAGATCCAAATAATCCATTGAAGATAGGAAATTGGACTTGAAGTATGATAGCTTTCATCCATGGGTTCCTTCCACCCATGGAGTCCCCAAATTCCTCTATTTCAAATGGTAAAATTCCCCAATTAGCTAGGGTTTTCTTCTAACACCATGGGTTTTTTTAATTATTGATATTAATGGTTTAAATATGTTTAAATATGCATGAATTGATGATTTAAAATGCCTTTATGATGTTACCCCCATGAACCCATGCAAACCCCCATGTTTTCCAGTTATGATCTCATAGAGTTAGGTTGCTGATTATGAAAGAGGAGTTTTATGATCTGAAGAATGAAGTACAATTTACTTGAATGTATGATAAAATCCATAATGCTATAATGCTAGATTTTGTGATTGAAATTAGCTTTGAACCTTCAAAGGGTAAAGTATAAATTATGCATGATCTTATGAAACCTATGTAAATGATTTAAGGGTACTTTGAGAGTAAAGTGTCAATGTTGTGGTGTTGTAAAAGGATATTCTCATAAAACACTTGCAACTATGATGTGAAAGGTTTTCTCACATAGAAAGGATTCTTTTGTTGGAAGGCTATTCTCACCTAATTGAATCAATGAATAAGAGCTATCCTAATGAACTAATTGTATTGGCAAAAATGACACACCTTTCTATGAATAATGAGAATAAGTAAGAAAATACTATTATGTGGGAATTAAGCTTAGCACCGAGTGGATATTGACCTTGAGATGAAAGCTCTCCCGTAAGTAGAGGTCGGGTTTCTAGAAGAAGTATCATGAGATGGAAGCTCACCCGTGAGTAAAAGCCGGGTTTCTAGTAGCAATCTTCTTATCCCATAACGAGGTGCCCCCATAGGTTTATTAGCTACTGGAATAACTTAATCTAGATGTTCATGGTTCTACCTTAGGCAAGTAGAACAACCCTTTTCGATGGGGGAGACAACGGGTGATCTTGTAAAGCTTACTGAAAGAAGTATCTCATAAGTGTTCAAAGACTTAAAGATGATTTAGTTTGCATTGAATATGATGTTATTACCTACGTTTTAAACTATTTCCACTATGATGTTTAATCTTGGTAAGTTGCTTATCCTAAAATTAAATGTCCTTTTTAGCATGTTTTAAATGTTTTTACGCATAGTTATCATACTTGGTGCATTTTTTTGTACTAACGCATACTCTTGCCTATATTCTCACAAATGTAGGGTCCGACAGGCAGGGTTTCCATTCAAGTGGCTAGAGATTTGACTTTGATCTCTTTCCAAGCTTGGTGAGTCCTTATTGTTCGAGGAAGGACTTTCCTTATTGTAGTTTCACTTTCATATTTCTTTTTGAACTAGATGTATGGGCTCCACTATCATTTCGACTGTAATAGATGGCTATGTTGAGACATGAGTTAGACTTCCGCTTTTCTATAAAGATGTTTTGGACTTAAATGTTGTTTTTCCCTTTATTGTTCTAGTACTTTATGCTATGATATGCTAAGTGGCTTATTTGGAGTCCTTCGGGGTTCTATATGCCATGTTACATGTGGGTACCCCTAGGTCGTGACAAACTTGATAACTAGAGAACAAGGTTTAGAATGATTCTAGGATAATGTCTCATAAGCCACGTCTAGTAGATTCTTGTTCATGAGTGTGAAGCGCGCCACATTTATGAATGAGAGGCTAAAAGATGATTAGAAAACTCTACTTCTTTCATTACTTTTAAGTTGTGCCATAGAGACTCTATAAAGTCTCTCTTCTAATCATTACCTTATGCTCTTTAGGATATGTTTTCTCGAAGGGCTAATACTAGAAGGAATATGGAACAAGGAGCTCCTCCTCAATCTCCGATAGATCCTTCGGTTGGGAATGTGAAATGCTAAGGTTAGATCGGCTTTTCAACTGTTGGCTGAAGCTTTGGCGACTCAAGCCAATAGAGAGGTTGTAGCTCCTATGAATCCTAATGTGAATTCGGTGGCTTTAAGAGTGTCAATTAATGATAGGGGTTTGTCACAAGTAAGTAAAAACAAGCAAAAATGCAAAGAGTACTAATTAAGGAGAGGGGATTCTTGGGATGTGATAGGAATACGGGATAAACTAAACTATTGGGTACATGCTTTTGATAATAAATCCGTTGAATATTTGTGACTAGGCTAGACTATAGTGGGGGTAAATTCACTCTCGATTAAATTACCCCGAACCAAATGGGTTCCTTTCGGACAACCACTTGCCGCATGAAGAACAGCCTCCACCTTAACACAATCACTCTCTCGAGCTGAGTGTGTGGGAGAAGGACTAGGGTTCACTCTCTCGAGCTGAACCTCATGTCGACCCACTCCCACCGACCATCAATTTAGTAGTCTTAGTTTTACGACCTCTCTCTCGAGCAAGCCAAAAAACACAAAGGTGAAATCGTATTTGCAACTACAATTTCATTAAGTTCCACCATAACTACTAAACGAAATCACATTTACACAACAAATAAACCATCAACAAGCAAGACCCAATAGATAATCTAACCCATATTCACAAAATCACACCCCAATAGATAATCTAACCCATATTCACAAAATCACACCCCAATAATTGGGGTTTTAGCTAGACATGTAAAAGAAATAGAAATTTATACCAAAATGAGTTTGCATTCAAATGGGTATGAAAATTTAAGTCTCAAAACAAGCAAAGAATGAAGAATCCACAAGACCCAAGTCCAAATTCTTGGAGTTGAAACCCTTTGAATCTTCAAGTTCTTCAAAACCCTCTCCAAACTTAGAACTCAGAAGTCTATGTTGAAAATTTTATATTAAAATCTGATACTAAGCTAAAATTCTCAACGAGTATTTATAGTTTTCAAAAATCTGTGTTGTAGCGGATCATTCGACGTCATTAGTCGAGATCGCCGGTCAACTAGGAGATCCGCTGATGTTTCTTCGTCTTGCCTTTAATTCGTCATCAATTAATGATCTAATTCACTGTAACTTAGGACGATCTTGATCGGGGTCGCTGATTGATTTTGCGAATTGCCCTCTTTCTTGTTGCTTCGCCCATCAGTACTTACTTACGACCTTCATCAATACCTTCGGCGACTAGGTCATCTGATGCCGACTGGATCGGTGATACGCACTCGCTGTCATTTTTCTCATTTTTCGCTCCAGCTTTCTGTAACTTTCGACGGTTTGGGAGCCTATTCAGCGAGTCGCCGAATGGATTCAGCGATCTTCAGGTTTCCATTCTCCTTACTCTTTTGTGTTGGCACTTTTGGAACATCTAGGTGAGCCGATGGTCACATTGGCGTATCGCCAAACAGGTTAGGCGAGTATCAGGTTCTCTTTTCCTCGCTCTTCCAGCTGCTAGTTCCTTGTTGGCTCGATTGTGTCCATGTTTTGCCTCTTACTTTAAATACCTTAAACTCAAGGTTGTTCATCAGTTATTGAGACAAATTATGCATTTGAGGACACTAATTTTATCAAAATATAGCCCTAAATGAGTCCAATTTGAAGACTCATCAACACCCCCAACTGAAACTTTTGCTTGACCTCAAGTAAAACTCAAGTTTAGCCGTTCAAACAGGGATGTCTCAAATAGTGCTACACAAGACTCGATCATGAATGTACATGACAAGGGTCAATTTACTCATGCAAGGATCAAATGTGTACCCAAAGATTCAATTTGTGACACAACATTACCAAAAATTCTCAAGCTCGCAATATTTGCTTCAAATGCAAATTCAAGCTCAACAAAAGTGTTCAAATGCCCTCACACAAGGAATGATTCCAAATTCACACATAGTGGTTTACAATTTAAAGCTTCGGAATCAAATGTAACGCTCACACTCACAAAGAAGAACACAATGCATAATTTCACCCATAGGTTTGCCCGTATTTTCCGATCAACACTTGTTTCAGCTCACTCAAGATCAAGAAGGTCTTTTCATGGCTTGTAATGGGGCTGAGCGAAAAGGTATGGTCATTTAGGCTCAGTGACTTTTATCCTCATGAAATGTGGTACTCACACTAGGCATCGACACTAAAGTCAAACGAGACTCCAAACTTTTGCTAGTGTGCAACGGTCATCACAAGAGAATCAATTTGATACATGGCTAAACATAACAAGATGCAAAGAGTTCACATATTGTCTATGCAACTTCATTTTGCCTCATCGTAGCCGTACATTCATGTTCGTTCAATTATGAGCCTTATTTGAGTCATCGATATTGATCAAAACTGAGACTCAAATTTACAAGAGGGAAATCATATTTAGCATACAAGGGGAATGGTAAGAAAAGGGGGAAGTTGATGAGTCCACAAATTGGACTTATTTAGGGATTTATTTTGGTAGAAATAGTGTCCTCAAATTCTTATTTTGTCTCAATATCTGATGAAAACTCTTAAGTTTCAGGTATTTGAAGTTTTGGTGGAAGCATGAACACTTAGGCACAAAAAGGAACAAAAAGGGTGAAAAGAATGAAGAAGTTGAATCCTGCGCATCGCCAAGCACACTTTGCAACTCGCCGAAAGGACGTACTCCAGTACGCGAAGCCCTGGAGGAGAAGGATAAAAAAGGCGATGAAAGGAGCAGTCGACACTTTGTCGAATAGTTTCGCGAAGCAGTACTATACCACCCAATGACCCGGGGTACGACAACATTGAAGGCTAGTGCAAGATGGTGACAAACTACACCAAAGGGCGAATCACCGAGTTAATCAGCGATTCCAACTAACCTCGCCAAAAGATCCACTAGCACTATTTTCTGAAGTCTATAAATACTAAACTTGTTATTAATTTTTAGGGAGTCGAACATTGATTTTAATTTCCAGAATAGAATAGTATTTTTTGGATATTTTCTCTCAAGTTTGGAGAGGGTTTTGGGAGACTTGAAGAAAGAAGGATTTCATCTTCCTCAAGTTGGAAGTGGGTCTTCTCCATTCTTCTTCCTTTGCTTAAATCAAGGTTTAATTTCTTATACCCATTTGATTTTACTATCATTTTAGGTGTATTTTTTTATTTCTTGATGTGTGGCTAAAAACCCCCATTCTTGGTGTATGATTTAGCAAGTATGTGTTGATATTGTTGTTGGGTCTTGCTTGCTGATAGGTTAGATGTATTTTAATGGTGATTTCACCTAGTGGTTGTGGTTTAATTAAATGGGTTTGTAGTTGCAAATACAAAATCACCCATGTGTTTTTGGCTTGCCCGAGAAAGAGGTCACGAAACCAAGACCGCTCGACTGATGGCCTAAGGAGTGGGTCCACATGAGGCTCAGCCTAAGAGGGTGAGCCCTAGTCCCATATCCTAACACTCAGCTCGAGAGAGTGAGTGGGGTAAGGCATAGGCTGGCCTTCATGCGGCAAATGGGTGTCCCAGAGGAACGCATTTGAAACGGGGTAAGTTGCCCGAGAGGGAACTTATTTCCATCTAAAGCTAAGCTAGTCACTATTATCTTGCAAATTTCCTATCGAAAGCATATACCCAACGATTTATCTCAATTTGTATTGCGGTCACACCCCAATAACTCTTCTCCATACTTGATTTTCTTGCTATTTTTGTTGTTTTTACTACTTGTGACAAAACCCCCAATTGATATTTGACACTTTTGTGTCCCCCCCTTTAATTTACTATGTTTTTACTCGTTAATGTCTTCAGCTACGACTAATTATTGCTAAACTTATTTTTCTGTTAATTCTCAAAACCACTCTCTTGGGATATGACCCCAACCTTTAGTTGGGTTACTATATTATCGATGATTGTAGACACTCGTACCGTTGGTTAGTGTCGTTGGTCACGATAAGCATCAAAATGGCGCCGCTGCCGGGGAGTGGTATTATTTGAGAATTTTTAGATTAGTAGAATTTTTGTTCTTTTTAGTTGTAGTCTACTTACCTATATCTTAGTTTTGTCTAGCTTGTTTGTGTGTTGAGTCAGGATAATGAGAATACATGATGGAGATGGTGGACCAATGAATCACCTCCTAGTAGAAGTGATGAGATTCAGGGATCACATCTTGAACTTCAAACATCTAGAAGGAGAACCTTTTGTGAGTCGTGGCTGAGGTTTAAAACACTATTGATACAATGCCCAACTCATGAAATCCTCGATTTAGTTGTACTGGAATGTTTCTATATGAGTCTGAATCCCTGAAACAGAGGGTCAATCGACCAACTTATGTCAGGTGGTCGTGAGAAATATCCCTATGAGACCGCAGCCAAATTCCTTGATCTTGTGGCGAAAACCAACAAGGATACTGAGAAGGACCGGCAATTGATCAGTTTGCTGGGTCAGATGGATAACTTGACCCAAAAGGTCAAGGAACTGGAGGTGATGTCCAAAGAGAAGAGAAAATGCAGACCACCTATTGAGCAGGGAGGATCTATGGACATTGATAATAAACACATCGAAGATATGTTAGTCACCATTCTTTAAAATCTAAATGAGCAAGATAGAGTGCTGGAGAAGATTAGAGAAAATGTAGAAGTGCTAAACTAGATGAGCGGTTCTCACTCTAGATCAATCTAGCTGATCGGAAACTCTCCTGGGTCATGTAATACCTCATCTCCATCAAGCACAAGGCAAGAGGTCACCAAACAATGTTTTGGCTAACCCCAAAAGTGAAATTTAGGTGCTAACCCACGTCGTGCCACGACGTTAACTAAGGCGCTGTTTGGGAGGCAACCCAAAGCCCTTAATTACTGTAATTCTGTTATTTTGAAATAAAGGTGTTTTGATTTTGTAGGATTGGGCATGAAAAGTTTGTAAAAAAGTGCAGGATGAATTACACGAGTCCAACTGGCAAATCGCCGACTAGATTGGCGACTGCTACCAAGATCGTCGTTTGGATTCTCACTTTGACTGAGGGCCCTGTAAAACTTGGCGAGATAGATGAATACTCGACAGATTGCCGAGAAGTGACAAAAATCCAACTAATGTCGCCGAATGGATAAGATCTGGAAAGATTTTATAAAACCACGGGTTCAGACTTTCAACCTTTTTTCACATTCTCTCAACTCTCAATTTTCGCAAAATCACACCTACTTAGCATTTTCTGAATTTTCGCACCTCGTAAGTACTTTAGCTGCTTTAGTAGTGCTTGGATATGTAATAACATGCCGCCTAGCATCACAGTTTTGACCTAATCTGCCCAAAAGGTTGGTTTTCCAAACTCTGCATTTCATTATGATATTTATGCTCTCATTCCAAGTAATTTTATCCTAGGTCATGTGTTGTGCCTCCCTGATAAATTTAGGCTATTCAGCGTGCTGAGGCGAGCTAGCCGAATCACTTGGCAGTTCGCCTAATGGACTTCATCTCGCTTTTAAATTTATACAATTCGTAGTCAGTGCTCTGTAACTATCTGTCAAAAGCCATGATCTTCAAACTCAGTCAGCGACTCACCGAAGGCCTCTTTAGTCACCCTTTGTCTACATTCCCGAACCTTTCTGCACTACATAATTCGGCGGATAAAGCCGTGATCGCCAAAGCAACTTGGCGACTCGCTGATCTATCCAGGGAGTTTGTCTATAATTGCATCCATCTGAACCTGATCTAGTTGTTTTAACTTCTTCCGGATCCTTTGAAGAAATGGATAGATCTAAAGTTGCAGGAAGAAGCAAGCCACATAGAAGTTAAATAAAAGGGTTCACAATCAAAGAGGATGCAGACGTGTTCACAAGCAAAGTTGTTAAACTTTCCATAAATGGTGAAAAAGAGAAAGGCAAACACAAGACCCTTGAATTGACAAATGCAAGCACTGTCAGTATTGGCTTTTATAGAAATAACCCCAATCAATCTAAAAGCAAAGATATAGGTTCTGATAAGGAAGATATGCTAATAGAAAAAAAAGCCGAGCGGCAAATTAAGAAGCTGAATGATTCATCCAGGGCCAGGACGTACAAGCCTACCTCTACTACACTTCCAGTTTCATAGCAGGCAATGGTATTAACACTTCTAGTGCAAGGTCCTCCGCCCAAATCTATGAATCAAGTAAAGGCTGAGGGGCTGAGAAAATTTTTGGAGGAAAAGCGTCTGTCCATAGAAGGGGTTATAGACATGCACCCAGAGATAATGGAATGTTTGAGATACCACCAGTTTCAAATCTTCACAAAACCCTGTGGTCCTTATATTCCAAACTGGGTAAGAGAATTCTATAGTGCATACAGTGCACTAATACCCCAGCAAAAGCAACTAGCAGCAGCCTTCAAAGAAGTTGACTATGTTGTTGTCAAAGATAGAAGGGTGAAGTGTGATAGTGAGGAAATCAACGCAGCCTTGGGCCTGTCAACCAACATTAGGGATCACTGCCAGTACTTGATTAGAACAAAGCAGCTGGATGAGATGAAAAAGTGGTTAGCCCCACTAATTGCAGATGAGACTCCCAAGTGGTTGGCAGAAGGAGTTTCGATTGAAAAAAGAAAGAACTAAACATAGCGGTAAGGTTCTGGTTCATTTTTATCAGCAGTGCCATTATTCATCCCTGAATGAGTCAATCCTTCGCCTTGCCTGGGTTGCATAATCGAAGAAACCCAGAAAAATTTGGGTACAATCATCGTTTCACAAATACTCATGCATTCAAGGCAGAGCCTAACCTCACTTCCATTCCCAGTCTAGATCACATAATTATGCAAACGAGCCCAAGTGCCTCGAGACACCAAAAAGGATGTAGAAGTGATACCCATAGCCTCTACTGATATCTTGAAGATCGAAGATGAGTACCTTAAGGATCAAGCAGAAAGGAAGAAGGCAGCAGCGATGGAGTTAGTCAACACAGAATCATTGCCTACAAAGACATCTTTGCCTGCTTCGGCCCCTAGGTTTTCATGTATATCCATTGTCACTGTTACTCCCGCTAATACTCCAGGTTCTTTTATTGCTACACAATCGCCAAGACCCACAACCGTTGCTGATGTTTCTCGGCTTCCACTAACCCGAGCGTCCCTACTCCGGATGGGACAGCTAGCTCTTTCTGCTGATCGTTGAGATGCTAGCCTAGAGGCCTATGTTCTAGACATGATCCGGATTGTCTTAACTGATGATACGACACCTCTTAGCACTACCATTGATGCCCTAGCAGCCATAATAGTGGTGTGTGAGCAGAACCAAGAGTCCACAGAGGAGGTGATGGCGTTAAAAGCTTCCATTGCTAAACTAAGACAAAATGTAGACCAACTAAAGGCCACTGATTTGTCCATGGTCATTGGAACAGTGGAGATACAAGACATGCATGAATTTCCTCAGAAGATTAATGGGCATGAGGGTAGGAAGAAGTAGGTAGACGAACATAAGTTAGAAGCAAAGACTAATGAAGCGACACATGAAGATACTGAGGAAGTTGCATATGAAGACTCGACTGAGATGGATGAAATTAAGATAGATGCTGATGTACAAGCTTCTTTGGAAAAATCTCTTGCTGCTAGATCTGGTGGAGCTAGTTCTTCTAGTGGTCACTCCGGGTACTGATACCCAGACAGAAGAAGCGACCCATTAGCAAGGATCCCATCTTTATCTTCCTCTCTAACCGTGGCAATCTTTAAAATCTTGGTTAATTTTATTTGCATTTGAGGACAAATGATTTTTATCTGTGGTGGGGTGAGGTTCACCTTTTATGTGCTATTTGTGCTTAGTGTTGTGTATATATTTGGGCTGTTCTATTTAAAATTGTGTTTACACTGCTTTTAGTGGATGTTTGAGCTTTTGGTCCTTTTATTTTAAATTGCAAAATGATTTTGACCCTTCCGAAAAATTATTATTATTTTTCGAAGCCACCACTTGTGTTGAAAGTGGTTATTCTCGTACAAATTTAAGTCTCGATTTCGATCAATATCAATGACTTGAATAGTACTCTCAATTGAACGAACATGAATGTACGGCTACGATGAGGCCAAATGAAGTTGTATAAACAATATGTGAACTCTTTGCATCTCGTTGTGATTAGCCATTTATCGAATTGATTCTCTTGTAATGACCATTGCACACTAGCAAAAGTGTGTAATCTTGTTTTCTTTAAGTGTCAATGCCTTGTGTGATTAGCTTGCTTTGAACCATGCATGAATAAACCTAGAATTTACCCTGTTAGTCCAATTGATTTAGAAAGGTGTCCTCTTGAAATGATCTTAGGAAACTTTAAAGAGTGTGAGCCAAATTTGACATATACCACTTTTGTGGCCTACCCGTGAGCGTGTGAGCCTTACCTTTCCTTGGAAGAACATTGATGAACCCTAGACCTACTTCACCCACTACCTATAATCCTCTTGATTTGTGGTTTAGCAAATAGCCAACTTAGGCCAACAGCCTAAGTTGGGGATATGGTGAAAAAAAAAAAGAAGCAGTCAAGAAGTGCAAGAAAAGTCCCCTTAACCCATGGTGTTGAAGAACAAAAAAAAAATAAAAAATGTAGAATTACGTACAAAAGAAAGTAGGTTTCCAAGCAATCCATGGAGGTGAATAAAAAGATGACTTAGAAGCACTAGAAAAAGAATTGATAGAGGAAACGAAGGGAATGCCTTGAGAGTACCACATCTCACGAGGAAGAAGTCACTGAGCCTAAATGACCATACATTTGCACTCATCCCCATTACAAGCCTTAGAAAGACCTTTTTGATCTTGAGTAAGCCGAATCAAAAGTCAATTGGAAAATAAGGGCAAACCTATGGGTGAAAACATGCATTGTGTTCCTCGTTTTTTAGTGTGACGTTGCATCTGATTCCTGGTCTTTAATTGATTAACCTCCGTGTGTAAATATGAAATCATCTTTTGTGTGTGGGCATTGTGATACTTTTTGTTGAGCTTGAACTTGCACAAGTAGCAAGTATTGCGAGCATGAGATTCTTTGGTAATGGTGTGTCAAAACTTGAATCTTTGAGTACACAATTGATCCTTGCATAAGTAAATTGAGTCTTGTTGTGTGCATTTATGATTGAGTCTTGTGTAGCCCTATTTAAGACACTCTTTTTGAACGGCTGAACTTGAGTTTGCTTTAGGACAAGCAAAATTTTAAGTTGGGGATGTTGATGAGTCCACAAATTGGACTCATTTAGGGCTTTATTTTGATAGAAATATTGTCCTCAAATGCTTATTTTGTCTCAATATATCATGAAAACTCTTAAGTTTTAGATATTTGAAGTTTTGGTGGAAGCATGACCATTTAGGCGCAAAAAGGAACAAAATGGCTGAAAAGAACAAAGAAGCTGAAACCTGCGCATCACCAAGCACATTTGGTGACTTGCCGAAAGGACACACTCTGCCCTTTGATCCAGTACGTGAAGCCTTGAAGGAGAAGGATCAAAAAGGTGATGAAAGGAGCAGTCGACGCTTTACCGAATAGTTCCGCGAAGCAGTGCTATACCGTCCAATGACACAGAGCACGATGACGCTGAAGGATAGTGCAAGACGGGGACGAACTACACCAAAGGGCGAATCACCGAGTTAATCGGCTATTCCGACTAACCTCGCTGAAAGATCCACCAACACTATTTTCTGAAGTCTATAAATACTAAACTTGTTATTAAGTTTTAGGGAGTCGAACATTAATTTTAATTTCCAGAATAGAATAGTACTTTTTGGATATTTTCTCTCAAGTTTGGAGAGGGGTTTGGGAGACTTGAAGAAAGAAGGATTTCATCTTCCCCAAGTTGGAAGTGGGTCTTCTCCATTCTTCTTCCTTTGCTTAAATCAAGGTTTAATTTCTTATACCCATTTGATTTTAGTATCATTTTAGGTGTATTTTGTTATTTCTTGAT